>AWOL01S0066589.1:0-13602 GCA_000715115.1 Nicotiana otophora
TTTCCACGTGTCTATGATCCGGAGGTATCATGCCGACAGGTCGCATGTGTTAGACTTCAGCATAGTTCGGCTAGATTAGAGCCTGGGTTTTGAGGAGGAGCCAGTTGCCATTGTTGATAGGCAGATTTGCCAGTTGAGGTCCAAGAAGATTTCTGGAGTAAACGTTCAGTGGAGGGGTCAAACAGTCGAGGAGGCGACTTGGGAGACCGAGGAGGACACGCGGAGCAGATATTGCCACTTATTCAGCACTCCATGTATGACTCTAGACTTGTTCGAGGACGAACATTTATTTAAGAGCTGAAGAATGTAACAACCTAACCGGTAGTTTTGCTTTCTAGATCCCCATTCCCCTAAATACGACTCCCTGTGTTTTCTTTTACTATTTTATTACTTGCGGGGATGGTTATATCGGATTTAGAAGGGTTCAGGTTGAAATCGGAACACTAAGTTCCTTAATATTAGCTTAAAAAGGTTAAGTTTGACTTGGGTCAACATTTTTAGTAAACGACCTCGGAACCGAGATTTGAAGGTCCCAATAGGTTTGTATGACGATTTTGAATTTGGGCGTGTGTTCGGATCGGGTTTTGGATGACCCGGGAGCGTTTCGGTGCCTAAAGTTGGAAGTTGGCTCATTGAAGGTTTTAAAGTTCTTTAAATTTGGTTTGAAGTAAGTTTTGGTGTTATCGAGGTCCGTTTGGAATTTCGAGCCTAGGAATAGCTCCATATGGTGATTTAAGACTTGTATGCAAAATTTGGTGTCATTCCGATTAGTTTAAGTATGATTCGGCACGTTCGGAGCGAGTTAGAAGAACTTGAAGTTCATAAGTTGATTCGATTTGGTTTGGAGTGTGTTCTTAATTTTGATGTTGTTTTACACATTCCGAGTCCGTCTTATGTTTACAAACTTGTTGGTATGTTCAGACGAAGCCTCAGGCCTCGGGTGCCACTCGGGAGATACACGGATCGAGTTTAGGCTTGAAAGAGCAACTGGTGCACCAGATCTAGTGTGCCCGCACCTACAAGCTTTTTGGCAGCAGGTGCGAGCTCTTGGCCGCAGAAGTGGTCGGGGCGAGTGGTCAGTGTCCCGCAGAAGTGGAGGAACTTCCGCAGAAGCGGCCTTGCTTCTGGGATGGAAAGGCCGCAGGTGCGAAAGAAGCTGGCCAGGCCTGGACCGCAGGTGCGCTCCACTTTCCGCAGAAGCGGGAGCCCGTCCGCAGAAGCAGAGTCAGCCGCCCTAGGATAGGACCGCATCTGCGATGGATTGTCCGCAGGTGCGGCGCCGCATATGCGGCCCATGGTCTGCAGAAGCAAAAACGCTGGAGGCAGGGAGTTCCATTTAATGCGGGACTTAGGCCATTTTTGATTCTTTTATTTTACTTCTTGAGCGATTTTGGATCTTCTTAGAGAGGGATTTTCACCTAGCTATTCATACATAATGTAAGTTAAATACATAGATTATGGGTAGATTTTAACATGTAAAATTATGAAAATTATGGGTTTAGATGAAAAACCTAGGTTTTGATAAAAATGCGATTTAACCACAAAAATGATTATGAAATTGGGTGAAAATTATATATTTGAGTTTGTGAGGTTATGGGTGACAATTATCTTCAAACAAATTTGGAATACGGGCAAGTGGGCCCGGGAGTGAATTTTATGAATCTTCGATTTGGGTTGGGTAATTACTCTAATAGTCAAATAATGAACTTTTGAGTATATATTGATTTATGTATATAATATTTGGCTAGTTTCGGGTTGTTTGGTACCAAGTTGAGGACTTTGAGCGTATTTGTGGACCGAAAGTGAGCTTGAGAACGAGGTAAGTCTCTTGCCTAACCTCGTAAGAGGAAACTCATTCCCCTTAGGTGTATTTTTGTTGTGAGTTACTAGTGTGGGGAACTGCGTACGCACTAGATGACGAGAATTCGTGCGTAGCTATATTCCATGAGATGTTCGGGTAGTCTTAGATTTACATCATGCTTTAATTGTATTGTCGTGTTTGTTGTGCACATTAATTATCTTAAATAGAGCAAAGACTTGATATTTTTAGTTGAAAACTTCAAAGTTAGATATATTATTTTGGGGAAATAATTGAAGAATACTTAATCACTTGCGAAATCCATGTCCTCTCGCGTCGCAAGTAATTCCGCAAGCGAGATAAACTTCTCTATTCTCATAGGAGCGGGCCGTTCACCTCGGCAGGTTAATAGATGCATCTATGCTTCATGTTGTTCAACCATCGTCAATGCACACAGTATATTTTTAGATCGGGTCGTACGACCTCGGCATAAATCGTACGTGATACTACTCGGAGCCTGATTACACTTGATATTACTTTATGGTTTGTGAGGTCATAATTTATTTAATAACAGAAATTGATTTGGGGTTAGTAGGTGTTGGCTAGAGATTTTGGAATTTACTATCAGTTGAGGAGTCATTTATTCACTGCTTGTTATTGTGTTGTTGTTGTTGTTGTTATTATTATTATTATTATTATTATTATTATTATTATTATTATTATTATTATTATTATTATTATTATTATTATTATTATTATTATTATTATTATTATTATTATTATTATTATTATTATTATTATTATTATTATTATTATTATTATTATTATTATTATTATTATTATTATTATTATTATTATTATTATTATTATTATTATTATTATTATTATTATTATTATTATTATTATTATTATTATTATTATTATTATTATTATTATTATTATTATTATTATTATTATTATTATTATTATTATTATTATTATTATTATTATTATTATTATTATTATTATTATTATTATTATTATTATTATTATTATTATTATTATTATTATTATTATTATTATTATTATTATTATTATTATTATTATTATTATTATTATTATTATTATTATTATTATTATTATTATTATTATTATTATTATTATTATTATTATTATTATTATTATTATTATTATTATTATTATTATTATTATTATTATTATTATTATTATTATTATTATTATTATTATTATTATTATTATTATTATTATTATTATTATTATTATTATTATTATTATTATTATTATTATTATTATTATTATTATTATTATTATTATTATTATTATTATTATTATTATTATTATTATTATTATTATTATTATTATTATTATTATTATTATTATTATTATTATTATTATTATTATTATTATTATTATTATTATTATTATTATTATTATTATTATTATTATTATTATTATTATTATTATTATTATTATTATTATTATTATTATTATTATTATTATTATTATTATTATTATTATTATTATTATTATTATTATTATTATTATTATTATTATTATTATTATTATTATTATTATTATTATTATTATTATTATTATTATTATTATTATTATTATTATTATTATTATTATTATTATTATTATTATTATTATTATTATTATTATTATTATTATTATTATTATTATTATTATTATTATTATTATTATTATTATTATTATTATTATTATTATTATTATTATTATTATTATTATTATTATTATTATTATTATTATTATTATTATTATTATTATTATTATTATTATTATTATTATTATTATTATTATTATTATTATTATTATTATTATTATTATTATTATTATTATTATTATTATTATTATTATTATTATTATTATTATTATTATTATTATTATTATTATTATTATTATTATTATTATTATTATTATTATTATTATTATTATTATTATTATTATTATTATTATTATTATTATTATTATTATTATTATTATTATTATTATTATTATTATTATTATTATTATTATTATTATTATTATTATTATTATTATTATTATTATTATTATTATTATTATTATTATTATTATTATTATTATTATTATTATTATTATTATTATTATTATTATTATTATTATTATTATTATTATTATTATTATTATTATTATTATTATTATTATTATTATTATTATTATTATTATTATTATTATTATTATTATTATTATTATTATTATTATTATTATTATTATTATTATTATTATTATTATTATTATTATTATTATTATTATTATTATTATTATTATTATTATTATTATTATTATTATTATTATTATTATTATTATTATTATTATTATTATTATTATTATTATTATTATTATTATTATTATTATTATTATTATTATTATTATTATTATTATTATTATTATTATTATTATTATTATTATTATTATTATTATTATTATTATTATTATTATTATTATTATTATTATTATTATTATTATTATTATTATTATTATTATTATTATTATTATTATTATTATTATTATTATTATTATTATTATTATTATTATTATTATTATTATTATTATTATTATTATTATTATTATTATTATTATTATTATTATTATTATTATTATTATTATTATTATTATTATTATTATTATTATTATTATTATTATTATTATTATTATTATTATTATTATTATTATTATTATTATTATTATTATTATTATTATTATTATTATTATTATTATTATTATTATTATTATTATTATTATTATTATTATTATTATTATTATTATTATTATTATTATTATTATTATTATTATTATTATTATTATTATTATTATTATTATTATTATTATTATTATTATTATTATTATTATTATTATTATTATTATTATTATTATTATTATTATTATTATTATTATTATTATTATTATTATTATTATTATTATTATTATTATTATTATTATTATTATTATTATTATTATTATTATTATTATTATTATTATTATTATTATTATTATTATTATTATTATTATTATTATTATTATTATTATTATTATTATTATTATTATTATTATTATTATTATTATTATTATCATGTTCCATATCTGTTTAAAATTTCTGTATACTATTATTGGCCCATAGTAAGTGTCGATGTCGACCCCTCGTCACTACTTCTTCAAGGTTAGACTGGATACCTAGTGGGTACATATTATTTATGTACTCACACTACACTTCTGCACTAATCGTGCAGGATCTGAGGCAGGTGCATCTGGCAGTCATCTCGGCGCGCACCCCTGATACTTAGACACTTAGCGGTGAGCTGCTTTCCGAGTCCGTTCTGCAGTACCCGGAGTCTCCCTTTTGCATTTATTTTCTGTATACTTTATTTTAGATAGTAGTTTAGTATTTTGTATATTCTACTAGTAGCTCATACATTTATGACACCAGGTCTTGAAAAATATACTAGTAGATATTCTATGATTTTGAGTATTTATTTCACCACACTTGTCCTAATATTTATTTATGCTTTATTTAATTAAATCTTTCACCTCTCACTTGCTTAATAAATAAAAATCAATTATTTTGAAGTCGTTAAAAAGAGTAAATACATGTCTAGTTCACGTTGGCTTGCCTAGCGGCAACGCTAGGCGCTATCACGGTCTATAGGTAAAATTGGGTCGTGACAGAGCAACATTATTGGTGGAGGAGTATGAAGAAGGACATAGTATAGTATGTAGATCGGTGCCTAAATTTTCAACAGATGAAGTATGAGCATAAGCGGCCAGGTAGATTGCTTTAGAAGCTAGAGATTCCGTAGTGGAAATGGGAGCGGATCAATATGAATTTCGTTATTGGGCTCCCACAGACTCAGAGTAAGCTCGATGCAGTTTGGGTGATTGTGGATAGATTGACCAAATCAGCTGATTTCATTCTTGTAGTTACTACTTACTCTTCGGAGCAGCTGGCTCAGGTTTACATTTGCGGCTTCGCTTCTGCGGTGGGGAAATGCGCAGGAGCGAGTGGGGTCGCAGGTGCGACACGTTTTATCGCAGGCGCGCACGTGCAGGTGTGGCTGTTTGCTTGCAGAAGCGGACTAAGTGGACTTAAGTGAAGTCCGCACCTGCGATGAAAATTCCGCAAGTGCGGAGACGCAGATGCGGTTGTGGGTTCGCAGATGCGAAATCGCTGGGCAGAAAAGGCCTAAGTTCGAGGGTTTGATTTCAATATCCATTTTTGGACCTAGAGAGCTTGGATTGAGGGAAATATTTGAGGGATTTTCAGAGGAAGCATTTGGATAAGGATTCTTGACTCGTTTTTTATTAATTCTAACGAATCTATTGTTGTTTTTATCATTTAATTAGTGTTTTTAGTTGTAAAATTAGGGAAAATTAGGAAAACTTTTTAGGCTAAAAGTCGGGGATTTGAAAGGCGATTTGAGGTCGGATTTGAGTAATTCTTGTATAGTTAGACTCAATATCGAATGAGTTTTTGGATTTTATGATTTTGGTCTGGTTCCAAGACGTAGGCCCGGGTCGACCTTTTGGAGCGATTTTTCAATTCTTTGCTAAAGTCATAATTTTATTATTTAAATTAGTTTTCTATAGTTATATTTATAGTATGAAATTTTTTTGGCTAGATTCGAGCCGATCGGAGTTAGAAAATCGAGGGAAATGCCTTCTTATTGATTGATTGAGCGAGGTTTGAGGTAAGTGACTTGTCTAACCTTGTGAGGGGGAAATCCCCCCTTAGGATTTGGTATTGTTGTGATAATTTGTGATGTGTGAGAGCCGTGTACGCAAGGTGACGAGTGCATACACAGGCTAAATATTAAAATTTTGGTTTTATCTAAGTAGTTTCCTTTTTATGCCTTAACTGAGTTACTTTAGCATGTATAGTAACCATGTTTAGCCTAATTTCACATGTCTACTTGTCTGATCTCTTATTTTCAACTTGTACTACATGCTTAGTTGAATTATCCGCTTTCTTGATTCCATATTCTTTATTTGACTGTGGGATTCTTTACTTGAGATTGTTATCCTTAAAATATCGTTGTTTCACTTGTTATGTTTTGGTTTTCGTGATTATTGTTGAGATGATTGTTTGGTTGTTGCACGAGATTTCTACCGTGCGGATGATATTATTGCACGAGGTTTCTGCCATGCAATTATTATTGTTTGCACGAGGTTTTTGCCGTACCGTTGTGATTATTGATACACATGCAGTGGTATAAGGTCTGGGTGTTGAAACGCATGCGGTGAGATAAGGCGGGCTTGATATGCGTGGCTAGTAGAGGAACTACTAGAAGTCATGCGGTGTGATAAGGTTGGCTAAAACGCGGGATGTTATTTCGGAAAAATAATTTTCCAAGCAAAATATAAAGGCTCCCGCGGTGATATAAGGAAGGATTGTGAGATATTTACTTTTGGGACTACGAGACGGTACCTCGGGAGTGACCATGTTGATTTTCTCTATTTGCTGTATTGGTTGTTGTTGTCTTTCCTTAACTTGTAAGATTTTTGCTTTCCTTTCATGTTGTATTTTTCATTCTTTGATTTTGTTTTATTACCTTCTGTAAATTCTCATTGTTTCACTTCTCTGTCATTTCATTATATTATTTTATCTTCTGCCTTGTTTCTTATTATTTTCAGTAGGGCCCTGACCTGACCTCGTCGCTACTCTGCCGAGGTTAAGCTTGACACTTAATGGGCACCGTTGTGGTGTACTCATACTACGCTTCTGCACATTCTTTTGTGCAGATCCAGGTACTGCCCACTAGACCATGTACTAGTGAGCTAGTCCGTACGTGGAGACTTCAAGGTACATCTGCCAGTATTCGCAGTCCTCAGAGTCCCCCTCTATCTTTATTATGTTATTTCTTTATCCTCATTAGACTCTAATGTATAGGGATATTTAGTATTTTTTTTAAAGCTTGTGATTTATATCTACCGAATTTTGGGAGTTGTTTATACTTGAGTTGCAGATTTTATTTATTACCGTTGTTGACATTTGAGTTTTAGCTTAATATTTCAGTTATTCCGCATACTTGTTAGGCTTACCTTGTCTTAGAGACTAGGTGCCGTCACGATATCATACGGAGAAAAATTGGGGGCGTGATAATTTTTCTCTTCAATCTAGGTGTGGAAAGGCATGTGATCTTTGATAATGTTTGGGAAATTATAATGGTTGAATAAATTTTTCTATTTATTCTCCCTGTCCCTCTCCCTCTCCCCATCTATACAAATAAGAGACAGCCCTAGAAATGGCTATGATGAAGATGTCAATTGCTGTTAGCAATGACATATTTCGATTTTCTTTGGCAGATTGCTATGATAATGCCGACAACGGCAATTAGCAATCGGAGATTTCGATTTGTTTGGTGTCTCTTTGGCGATTTTGATTTTCTTCTTCTCTATTATTTTTTGTAGTAAAACGATAATATATGTACTTGAGGTGGTGTACATCTATGTATATCATCATGTATACCCATGTGTATACCATATCATATATCGTGATATACATTGTTAGGTTTGGCAATATAATGTTAGATCGAAAATGAATCGTCCAATTAATTTTAAGAGGGCGAAATTAATTCTAAATAAACTTACTTCAATTTTGTTATTGATCAAAGAAGGAAAATCAATTATTGATATAATAGGTGTAGAGCAAGTTCTAAAATAAAATTAATAAATATAATTATGGGAGTAAATAAAATTATGATATACATAGAAAGATAATTTGATATACATTTTGATATACACACAATGAAGAAAAATAAACTTAGGATATACATTTTGGTATACACATATTTGATGTGTTTGTTATACACGGCAACATATAAACAATACAATTATTTTTATCGTGATATACATAGATATAGAGGCAACAATAAATTTTAAATAACTATAATATAATTTCATATTTTGGATATACTAAGAAGGAAAATAAAATCTTAGTATACATGTTTATATACGCAAAGAAGAAGAAAAGTTATAATATACACATTATTGTTGTAATATATATTTATTGATTACTTGGTGCCAATATTTATAACTATGGCTTTTTTCTGCTAATTGTGCAGGTAGATTGTCTTATCATGCCAAAATCCCCAATGTAGGCATGGGCGTAGGCCCAACACTTTTCTTTCTTAAGTGTGGTAAAGGAGTCTGCTGAAGTCGCCTTGGAGTAAAGGAGTCGTGGCTTAAGTACGGGTCCGTTTTCTTTTCTTTTAAATTTTTCTATTTACAGTGAAAATCAAATAATTCACACTTCCGTAAGAAAAAAATTCGACGATTTCAATTTAAACACATTATCGTGTTTGAACACTTCAATTACAATGTGTAGTTACTAAAAGTGT
The DNA here is from genome assembly GCA_000715115.1 of Nicotiana otophora. NCBI lineage: Eukaryota > Viridiplantae > Streptophyta > Magnoliopsida > Solanales > Solanaceae > Nicotiana > Nicotiana otophora. The sequence goes on from AWOL01S0066589.1 coordinate 9,172, forward strand.
AATAATTACATAGTACAATAATTACTAAATATAGTATTTCAAAGACGTGTTTGTGTACTATAATATATGTACATTTTAATTTAATTTAATACTATTAATAAGGGAGAATGAGAGGAGCTTCCATTGACCAAAAAACCCAAATATTTCAGTTAAGGATATTTTTTCCCTTGATACAATTCCGTAAATATAGTAATATTTGAGGACTTTTAGATGCCTCAAAAAGGCTGACGGTGAGGAGCTTCCGGTCAATCTGAAATGACAAATAAACCCAAGCATTGTAATTTATTCCTTTGCTTACGTTAATACTCTTCCGTAAATATAACTGTATCCAAGGACTCTTACATGACAAAAACGGATCTTTTTGAAACGTGTGGGCTCCACTTAAACTTTCATAAAACATGTCAGTTACTGTGGCGTAAACGTGAGCTCATCCATAGCTTCTTTGAGATTGAGGCTATCATAGTAGTGATCATGTGGCAAGTGACACCACTTAAGTTTGTACAATTTCCCACAGAATTCTTTGTTTTAATTATCTACCATTTATATTAAATGGGTGTTTGGACATAAAAATTGTAAAATTCCAAAAAAAAAAGTATAAAAAAAAAATACAAGTGAAAATGATATTTAAAAATTAGAATTATGTTAGAAAATGAATATAATTTTGTCACGACCCCAATTTTTCTCCGTATGATGTCGTGATGATACCTACTCTCTAAGACTAGGTAAGCCTAACATTTACAAAGATAACCGAAATCATAATTTAAGGTTCAAATCCAACAACTAGCATTAGGAAAATCTCCACAACTCATTATATACATAATTGCCCAAAACCCAGCGAAATACAAGTCACAAGCTCTATGTCAATATCAAGTCATCCCTATACAACTGTATCTAGTAAAGAAGAAAAATATAGAAATGGATAGAAGGTGACTCCGAGGCCTGCGGTCGCGGGCAGGTGTACCTTGAAGTCTCTAAAAGTGAACTCCGCTCACTGGTGCCGAGATTGATAGAAAGTACCTATATCTGCACAAAAAGATGTGCATAAGAGTAGTATGAGTACACCACAACGGTACCCAATAAGTGCCAAGCCTAACCTCAGTAGAGTAGTGACGAGGTCAGGTCAAAGCCCTACTGGAAATAATAAGAAACAGGATGAAAGATTTAACAATATGGTAATAATGACAAGGAATGAAACAAGTAAGGACTATACCAAAAGTTAACTACAGAGAGTAAAGGCAAATAATACATCACGGAAGAAAACAAGTATTTGACATGTTAAGGAAACAAAACAACCAATGACAAGTACAACAATAGATAAAGATCAACAAAAAGCACTACCGAGGTACCGCCTCGTAGTCCCAAATCACTAGAATAACTCACAATCTTTCCTTATATCATTGCAGGAGCCTTTACGTTTAGTTTTGAAAATTATTTTTCCGAAATAGCATTCCGCGTCTTAGCCCACCTTATCGCACCGCATGACTTCTAGTAGTTCCCCTACTATCCACGCGTATCAAGCCCACCTTATCTCACCGCATGCGTTTCAACCCCAAAACCTTATACTGCCGCATGCGTATCAATATCACAACGTATCACAAATCACACCTTAAGTGCCCAATATCACAACTTGCCAGAGAAACCAAACAAATACAATATGTTCACACTAAAGAGCCCATGGCTCAACCACAATGTACACAAGAGTCTCAACAATAACAACTGGAATGGACAACCCACATAATGGTATTTCACAACTTAATACTTTGGCTCAATGTGAGTCACGATCTTTATATCTCAATACCAATTTCAACAACAAGATGTTCCACGATTTAACAACTTCTAGTAAAGAGTTCAACAATAAAGTAATGAGCACGGAATAAAGGAAACAAGAACTTCAACTAAACATGTAGGGCAATTAGCATGTAAGAGAAAAAGACAAGTAGACGTATGAAAATAGACTAAATGATGAATATAACATGTTAAGATAACTCAATTAAAGCATGAAAGGAATCTACATAGCTAAAATCAAAATTTTTACATATAGCCCATGTACACACTCGTCACCTTGCATACATGGCTTTCACATATCACAACCAACACAATTCCTAAGGGGCAATTATCCCATACAAGGTTAAGCAAGTCACTTACCTCAATTCACGCTAAATCAATCCACTAGTAGGTCTTTCCCTCGATTATCCAACATCGAACGGCTCGAATCTAGCCAAAACAATTTCATACCATAAATATAAACTATAGAAAACTAATTCGAACAATAAAATTATGATATTTACAAAGAAATAAAAAGTCAACTAAAAAGGTCAACCCGGGCCCACGTCTTGGAACCCGAACAAAATTATAAAATTCAAACACCCATTCGATAACGAGTCCAACCATACAATAATTACTCAAATCCGACCTCAAATCACCTTTCAAATCCTCAAAATTTAGCCTAAGAAGTCTCTACCATTTCCCCCTAATTTTCCAACTTAAATCACCAATTAAATGATAAAATTAACAATAGATTCATGTAAATTAACCAAAATCGAGTTAGAATTCCTTACCTCAATGATCTCTCTGAAAAACCTTCAAACAATTGCCTTACACCGACTTCTCTAAGTCTAAAAATGGATTATGAATCAAACCCTCGAAAATCCCTCTTTTCTGCCTAGAAAAATCGCTTTTGCGACGCCGCACCTGCAAACAATCTATCGCAGGTACGGATTCCACTTAAGCTCAGGGCATTCCGCTTCTGCGAATAAAATCTCGTACCTGCGAGTGAGCTCTTGCGGATAACTCTCCGCTTCTGCGACCCTCGGCTTGGTCAGCCACTTCAACTTCTACGCTTCCTCACTCGCTTCTGCGAGACTCTGACCGCATCTGTGGTCCCAGCTGGGCAGGCCACCATTCGCTTTTGCGATCAACCCCTCGCATTTGCAAGTCCGCACCTGCAGCCAATAATGCGCAGGTGCGATTGCACTAGAACAGCCCAGCTTCAGCAGTGAGGTTAAGTCCAATTTGTTCCGGATTCGATCCGAATCACACTCGGATCCCCTCGGGGTCTCGTCCGACTATACCAACAAGTCCCAAAACACATAACTAACCTACTCGAGGCCAAATCACATCAAACAACATCACTTCTATGAATCGCAACCCAAATTCAAGCCTATGAACTATGAACTTCCAAAACCAATATCGATTCATACCAAACCAACTCCGATTGATTTTCAATTTTGAACACAAGTTAAAAATGACATTACATATCTATTTCAACTTTCGGAATTGGGATCCGACCCCGATATTAATAATTCAACTCCCGGTCAAACTTTTAAACTTTATTTTTCTATCTTTCGCCAATTTCACTCCGAAACTCACCCGAAACCAAAACCAAACACCCCCGGCAAATCACATAACCATAATATAGCATAGAGGAGGCAATAAATAGGGGATCGGGGCTAAAACACTCAAAACGGCTGGCCGGTCATTATATCTTCCCCCTCTTAAAACAAACGTTCGCCCTCGAACGAGTATAAAGACATACCTGAAGTGGTGAAAAGATAAGGATAATGGCTATGCATATCGTGCTGGGTCTCCCAAGTCGCCTCCTCGCCTGGCTGACCTGTTCACTGAACCTTCACTTAAAAAATGTTCTTCGACCTCAACTTTCGAACCTGCCTGTCCAAAATAGCCACCGGCTCCTCAACATAAGATAAATCTGTGTCCAATTGGATTAAGCTGAAATCCAACACATGAGACAGATCGTTGTGATACTTCTGAAGCATAGAAACATGGAATACAGGATGAAGTGCAGCTAGACTAGGTGGTAGTGCAAGCTTGTAGGCCACCTCTACAATCCTCTCAAGAATCTCAAAAGGTCGGATATAACTAAGGCTCAACTACCAATAGTGCTGCCTCAAATCCTGATACATCTCGGTGGCACCCGGATGAATGGAGTACCGTGAACTGTGAGCCTCTTGAAGAATCAGATCACACAAACCATCTACATTGGGCACACATAACCTGCCTTGCATATGTAACACACCGTCATCCNCCTGGCTGACCTGTTCACTGAACCTTCACTTAAAAAATGTTCTTCGACCTCAACTTTCGAACCTGCCTGTCCAAAATAGCCACCGGCTCCTCAACATAAGATAAATCTGTGTCCAATTGGATTAAGCTGAAATCCAACACATGAGACAGATCGTTGTGATACTTCTGAAGCATAGAAACATGGAATACAGGATGAAGTGCAGCTAGACTAGGTGGTAGTGCAAGCTTGTAGGCCACCTCTACAATCCTCTCAAGAATCTCAAAAGGTCGGATATAACTAAGGCTCAACTACCAATAGTGCTGCCTCAAATCCTGATACATCTCGGTGGCACCCGGATGAATGGAGTACCGTGAACTGTGAGCCTCTTGAAGAATCAGATCACACAA
>AWOL01S0066594.1:0-22468 GCA_000715115.1 Nicotiana otophora
ATTCATAATGATTATCACATTGTTTTCACATTCACTTCAGGAATGGAACATAATAATCCATGTCTGCTTTATAAAATTTCATGCCATATCAATGGCAAACATCACTTTCGCAAAGTGAATGATTATTTTGAGAGCCATTATTGTTCTCATTACTATAATGATGACGATTATAATTTCTTTCATTACCACGTCCACATCCATTCATACCTCCACGGTAACATCATGTCTTATTTTAGACTTATAGGACAGGCTTCTACTATTGATGGCGATTGAATTTAATTTGCATATGCGAACTTTCATTAACTGAACTCAATCAAATAAAAAGTATCAAGCAAATATAGAAAACACATAATCAATTAAAATCTACGTATCCTTTGTGATAATTATCCCACTTTAAGATGGAAGAGATATGTGATAAAATAGAAAGGAAAAATATGTGCTCTCTCAAAAGTCTTCACTTCGTGTTTCTTAATACTAACACATAGGAACATAATACTTGTTATAGGAAAAATATTTATCATTTTTAATACCAAAAATCCTTACACGAATTGATGAACTTTCAAGAAAAACTTTTCCGTAAAGCAAGTTTGTTCATGTATGGAAACATAAATAGCAAAGTGTAAAGAAACTTGAAAAATAATTAGAAAAGGCTAACCGTGATGGCCGAATATATGCTGGCGTTGTACACCGTCATCGTTCTTACCATATTATTAACATTAAATAATGCTACCGGCACTAGCCGTATCATAACAACTCAGTTGGCTAGAACTTCGTGCTGATAACGTGTTATGGAATAAAAATAATTTAGTAAAACATGAACAAGAAATGGAGATAGAGAGAAGGAAGAGGAGAGATTATTATTTCTTATTCAATTGTGTGTATTTTCCTATCTATTACAAGGTCTTTATATAAGCATGAAAAATGAAGAAAATATGTCATTGAATATGTCATTAAATATAGAAAATATGTCATTGAATATGACATTAACTATTTGAGATGAAGATCATGGAGTAAGAGTAGACATCCATTTTGATATTTCTTATAACAGTTATTAATATATTCTCTAGAATGATATATTACCGACAAATTAAGATTAGCCAGGAAAGATACCTTTTTGCTGGCAATAAAAAGCAATGGTCACAAAAGAAGTAAAGATTGAAAATAATGTGAATTATTTTATATTTCCCTCCAATGCTTTTTTATAACATTAGCATATTCCCTCCAATTATTTTAGCTATATTTCGAACAGATTCAAGCACGTAAAGTAGTGGTTAAGGAAAAGCAAAAAGGGTTTCATCTTAAAAAAATTGTGACCTACTCGTTGCCGGCCAACAACCCCAAAGACTGGATCTAATTCTCCGTTGTTGTCTAACCAATCAGTCTTTTACAGTCGCCGTCCACCATTGCACCATCCACAGGTAACCCGACTCATCTCTCTCTTTGTGTGTGTGTGCGCGTGCGCGTGCGAGCGTATCGCTGATGATGGATACCCTATCCCTAGAGACTTGAGAAGTGTTCCCTCGAGATTTTAGTCTAATTGAAAGCATACAAGTAGATAGGAGTGCTCCTAATCATTCAACATATGAGTGTTAACCCTAGGATGTTACGAACATTTCAAAACCTAACTGTTTTTATTTCTTCTAGTCATTCACCATATGAGTGTGCCTTTATCCATTGTAACATCTGGGCAAGTCTTGAAAGTTAACGCAGAGTACTAAAAGCTTGAATTTTTTTTAACAATTGTTCTGCAGCTACATATGACAATTTCTACTTGGAAAATTTAGATAACAATAATTGTGGATTCATGGTGCTAAAGAAGGCATACTGCTGCAAATCTTTTGAATTCCATTATACACTTGATTCTGCTGTTATATCTTGCATCAACTGAAGCTTCATAGCCTTTCCTTGTCATAAAAGCTAATGTGGTACCTTCTTGGATCTAATACCCCACAATGTATTCAAGAGTTGCTATTTTTGTTTGACCAGTTGCATTCAAAAGTGTTATTGTAAATAAATTATCAATTCCAACAATGAAAACTGAGGTCTTGTGAGCTGGTCTGGAGTTCCTTGTGACATACAAACTACTTTAGTTTAAGTCTCTAGTTCACTATTCCCCGAATATTTTTTAAGCTTTTACTTTGTATTTATTTGAATATATGTATAAAAATGGTGTTATGGGATAGTAATAGATGTGAGTACACCTTCTACAACTCCTCCAGATGAAGGTGAAGTTAATTTTGATGGAGGAAATGACATTTAAAATTTTATTAAAGTAGTTGTTATTTTCATTTTAAATTTTATCTTATCTCCAGATTTTACTTACTCTTTACATTAGTCCTTTATGCGTTCTTAACTTAAAGAATGAACACTTCATTAAGTTTTTGCTTATGTAGTGATGGACACTTTGGCAACACAATATTCTCTGAGTTATTTAGGGCCACAGGGCTCATCAGTCGTAACAAAGTCTTCCTTCGCGTTATTGCCTTCCCAAACCTTTGTTATAAGTACTATTGCAGTTTTTTTTATCTATCAGTGTAGTAACACAATCATGCTTAAATATATATTTTTTTATCGAAATTATAGGATGTCTGTTAAAGGCAGAAGGGCTTCTTCTTCATTTTTGGATATTTCCTTATATCTCTGGTTCGAAAGGTCTCTAAGGAAAGTGATGCAGCTACTGTGACTCGATCTCAATGAATTCTTATTACAAAATATTTGTTTAAGTTAAGAAGTTGCTGCTTATAAAGTGATTTCCAGTAGTGGACCTCATGGTTGTTATAGCCATTAAAGGGTGTTATTTCTTATTATTTCCAAATCTCTTATTTTTTTGGAGCGTTTAACTAGACATGGGAACACTAGAATTGTTCATATTCATGAAAATTTTGAGTTGGAAATTAACTAGCATATACTATGTTTGCATTGTAGGCCTTATGGAGGGCTAGCATACTTGTTCCATAAGTATGCTAGCCTTATGGAGGGCTAGCATACTTGTTCCATATGTTGCAATTAGAACAACTTGAATGATGTGGATTCCAAGGAAGTGTGTTTTTTTCAGATGTAAAATGCCTTCCATTAGTTTGCTGATTGTTTTTTATATAGATTATCCATCAGCGTAGTTCTATGAATCAGTCATGGACGTGATAAAACAAATGCTTTAGAAATTAGAAGAGTGTCATGTGATAAAGTGTCATGTCAAAGTTGTGCCAATCTTCTCTATTCCACTTTTTTGTTCTCAAACTTCCGATTTCAAAGTGACAGAACCTACCATGTTTTATATAAGTAATCTCAGCGAGAGCATTTCACATAAATGTCTGAAGGATATAAAAGATTTCAATTAAATTATTAAAATATATTTCTTAGGTTTTTTTAAATTGAACCATGAAGAAATGAAAAATATAGGAATTGATGCTTTTCCTTTCATGATAAGTCTTTTCTATGGTTCATCACTTTTTTCAGTTATCATTTGCCTTTGCAGCTTTTCCATATAACCTTGAATACCTTTTGAATTAAGTTTCAGGTATTCTTTCTTTATAGTGATGTAGAGAGTTCCATTCTTTGATTATACATCGATGAGCTATTTGTCAAAAGATCTCTCATTTAAAGATTTTTGAATTTATCCGGTTATTCATAGTTCATGTTCTTTTTTTATTTTTTTCTTTACCGGTGAAGGTTTGCAAGGAAGGGAGCTTGGATTAGCTGCTATTCTTAACTTTGGCTTCATTGCTTGACTGCACATCTAACTATGTCTTAAGTCTGCACTCAAACTACTTCTACCCCTTGTAAGTTGCAAATAAGTATATTTTAACAGTTCTTTAATTTCGATTGCTATCTTCTGATGCAGCATAATCTTAGAGCTATTTGTCTTGCTACGGGCTGGTCTTGCTCAGTTTTTCAACATATCTGTAATGTCTAAGAAACATTGCTTCCTTTTTAACCAGAACATTAACCCTACCAGAAACAAATCGACCAAACTGTAGTAGAAACTTTGCAACATAAAGTAGGTTCCTTTATGTTGTCGGAATAGTTGTCGTAAAGTAGGTTCACTTATTTGGTGTACAAATGATATCTGGTTCCAAACATTTTCTTTTAAGATAGTTTCACTGCTCCATATTTTGGAAAAGTCTAGACATTAACTAGAAGTGTTACAGTTGGAGGCTACTTTCACTAAATATTCACATGTAGGCTTATAATATTTTTTACATTAAATTTCATCTTTTGACTTTCACTTACTTTATTATTTCAGGTCATACAATATGATGTTCAAAGACTTAGCATGTCGAAGACTTCAATAAAATGAAGAGTTGCTGAAGTTTGAGCGCTTTGTATTTATTGTTTTATTAGTGTTGGTATTCAAGTAGGATTAGTTATAGTGACATTAGTTATTTAGTTGAAACAGTATATTTTATCATTTGTGTTGATAGATTAATATTATGAATTAGTACTTGGTTTTGTTACTCAGGATTTAATGGAATATACTATGTTATGAATATAGGTATATTTTGTTACAATTTGCCAATTGTAAGATAGTTTTGCGGCAATAAATTGTACTTTTAATTTGCCCCTAGAAGAGTGATTTTAATTAATAATTTAATTGGATTTAGCAGAAATAATTTTTGAGATGGATTTTAGTAGCCATTATAATTGCAGTAAAACAATTGCTGTTAAAACTTGTAATTTTAGTGGCAATTAATTGGATTTACCAGCAATAATGATTGACACTAAAATGTATACTAAGTTTTTCATGGAATGGATTTAGTAGCCATTTTAATTGCCAGTAAATAATTTCCATTAAAACATGTGACCTTTACAACTTCAGTGAGTGGCCGCTAAAGCCCTTAGCAACCCCAATAACAACGGCTAAATAATTATGGCCGGTAAATATTGTGGCGGCAATAAATATTGCCGCTAAAGGGTTTTTCTATTGCCGCGAAAGACCCTTTTTGTTGTAGTGCTGTAAGATAGCCTCTGCATCCTTGTCATTGAAAGGCAAGGTCCCTTCTCGTACATAGTCTCGAGTCTGTTTTTCCCTCGTGATCGACACCTTGGTACGTTTGAATACGGCCCCCTGAGGAATATCGACCCCTCCAACAATCATGTGGATCACGTGTTGTGGCTTTTCTTGCTCATTCTGTCTGTTTGAATCTCTGTTCTTGAAGTGCTTTTTAGCCCGATCGCTTATGAATTCTCGAAGATGCCCTTTGTTGAACAAACGGGCTACCTCCTCCCTCAGCTGTCTGCAATCTTCTGTTCTATGACCATGGGTGCCATTATATTTGCACATTTGATTAGGATTTCTCTTGGTCGGATCGGTCTATAGAGGTCGGGGCCACTTGGTGTCTTTGATGCGCTCAATGGCCGATACAATAGCTGATGCATCTATGTTGAAGTTGTATTCCGATAGTCGTGGTGCTTCTTTGGGTTCGACATTTATGTTGAAACCACTCTTACTCATGAGCCCTCGAGAGCTCTGTCCTCGATCATTTCTTCTATCAATTTGAACGGGGTTGCGTCCAGGCCCGTTGTTTCTCCGATCTCCACCGTATGACTGATATCGATCTTTGTTTGACCGTGGTTCCCGATCAATATCCCTTTTAACTTTGTCAATGGTCATGTTTGGATAAACGGACCTGGAAGGAGTCCCCAACTGGTCATCCTCGACCCTAATTTTTGACTGGTACCGATTATGCACATCGGCCCAGGTTATAGCTGGATATTCGATCAAGTTCTGCTTTAACTTTTGTGAGGCTACCGAGCTTCGTATGTTTAGGCCTTGAGTGAAAGCCTGAACGAACCAATCGTCGGCGACCAGGGGCAAATTCATACGCTCCATTTGGAATTGAGATACGAACTCTCAGAGCATCTCGTTGTCTTTCTGTTTTACTTTGAAGAGGTCCGACTTTCTAGTCTCGACCTTTATCGCTTCATCGTGTGCTTTGACGAAAGAATCTGAGAGCATGGCAAAAGAATCAATGGAGTTAGGTGGTAAGTTATGGTACTATATCATTGCCCCCTTTGCTAAAGTTTCTCCGAATTTCTTCAGCAGTACAGACTCAATCTCATTGTCCTCTAGATCGTTCCCCTTTATTGCGCATGTGTAAGAAGTAACATGCTCGTTAGGGTCGGTAGTTCCATTATACTTGGGAATTTTTGGCATGCGGAATTTCTTCGGAATGGTCTTAGGAGCCGCGCTCGGGGGGAGTACGAACTTCTTTGAATCCAAACCCTTCAAAATCGGTGGTGCTCCCTGGATTTGATCACCTCGGGAGTTATATGTTTTCACTTTTTTGTCATTCGCTTCAATCTTTTTCTCCCCCGATTCAATTCGCTTTGTCAGCTCCTCGAACATTTTCAAGATAGCGAGGTCGGTCCCTGACTCATTCACATATGACCTCCCCGGCTCTGGTTCTGCCCTGTGAACAATTTCCTGTGATGGCTCATGTTCGACCCTACTCGGTGCGTGGTTCTGATTTTGAAGTTGTTATATTGTATCTTGTTGAGCCTGTAACATTTCGAATATTATTCGAAGGCTGATTCCGCCTTCTTCGCCGCCCTATGCGTTCTGACCGGCTGATCAAACGTCTCTGCAGACGCTATTTTCGGGGTCGACGCCCTGATTTGCATTCAGGGCAACATGGAAACTGACGTCGATGGGGTCTGCAACTGGTACTCCCTCGAGGTCAGCTGGAAGCACTTCGTTTCCTGGGGAGGCTACGTTGTCGTTTTCGCCATGAAAACCAAGGCCGTTGTCGACATGTGTGGGTACTTCTTGAGAGTTCAATATGCTGATCCTAAAATCAAAAACGCTTACAAGAACAAGTGTAAAGCAGTATGTGTTATGAAAATTATCACCAGGCAATCACTACTATCCTTAGCCCCACGGTGGGCGCCAAACCATTTATCTTAAAATTGGATAACAATTAAATTTGTAAGTGGTTTTAAGGATATGTGATTTTACTTGGCACAAACTAAGAAATATGAGAATTAAAGTTAGAAATTAGCTGTAAAGCAAAGCAAACCAATGTAACGTGCTACCTTGGCCCTCGAGCTAGGTCGCCCTCGAACTAACTGAATATATTATTGAAAAGTAAGAACTGGACAACAGAATAAGAATGCTTAAGAAAATGTTATAAACTGCTTTGATATGCGTCAATCCCCTTTTACAAAATGATTGGAACCCCCTTATATAGCAGAGGAGTTTCACATATGGTACAATTCTAAATACATAAGAAAATCTTCTGATTGGCTAATCAACCGGTGTTATCTTGATGCATGCCGAGATCTCCGCCACAATTCTCGCTCGGTCACGGATTTCTCGGCTTTCTGTTATTCGACTTAGCATGCTTATTTCGATCTCGCTAGATTTCTATCCTTCTCGGTCTCGACCTTAGCTGGTCTTGATCTCGATCTCGATTAACCATTCGAAATCGGACAAGCCCGATTTTGACTGTATACATCTATATTCCACGTTTTAAAGATCAAGACGTCCACTAGTTTGAACAAAGGGAATGAAATGGGAGAAAATAATAGAGTAATTATGAAAAATGAACAATCTTTCTTCCTTACTTCAAACTAGTCTTGAATGAAAGTATGATTTTATTGTCTAAAATTTTAGGAAATATGAGAATGGCGTTCTTCATCATCCAAATAAGGGAAGCTGCCATCTCAATAGAGCATATTTACCACGTCATAATATATTATAGACTCATTTACTATCACTAGAGAGGTTTAGCTTAATTACGTTTAATATACAAACTTACCAATTATATACAAATTAACGATAAATAAAGATCCATTAATATTAGGGCTTTTAATTGGTAACTGAATCCCATGCCAAACCACATCATGATATAATGTAATTGCTTGATTACTGGGTTGTCCTTAATAAATTATAAGCTGACAACGAAGAGTGAAAATAAAAGTTTTGTCGCTCTCAAAGACGCTATATAGTAATATTGGTGAGTCAAAATGAAGAATCCATTGTGAAGTGGATGAAATGTGAAATATGAAATTTAGGGAGAAGTGCACAGTTAGCCACTAATTAGAGATGTCCTTAACTGTTATGACATTATGTCCTTAACTTTATATGTGCAGTGTAAATGTTAAGGACATGGTGTCCTTAACTTCACGTGTGCAGTGTAAATGTTAAGGACATAGTGTCCTTAACTTTATGAGTGTTGTGTAAATATTAAGTGCATGGTGTCCTTAACTTCATGAATGTTGTGTAAATATTAAGGATAAAGTGTCATGTATTTGCACCCTCCGTTGTTAAACTTAGGACATCGTGTCCTTAACTTCATATGTGCCGTGTAAATATTAAAAATATGGTGTCCTTAACTTCATGTGTGCACTGTAAATGTTAAGGACATAGTGTCCTTAACTTTATGAGTATTGTGTAAATATTAAGTGCATGATGTCCTTAACTTCATGAATGTTGTGTAAATATTAAGGACAAAGTGCCATGTATTTGCACCTTCCGTTGTTAAACTTTAGGACATCATGTCCTTAACTTCATATGTGCCGTGTAAATGTTAAGAACATGATATCTTTAACTTCATGTATGCAGTGTAAATGTTAAGGACATAGTGCCCTTNGTTAAACTTAGGACATCGTGTCCTTAACTTCATATGTGTCGTGTAAATATTAAAAACATGGTGTCCTTAACTTCATGTGTGCAGTGTAAATGTTAAGGACATAGTGTCCTTAACTTTATGAGTGTTGTGTAACTATTAAGTGCATGGTGTCCTTACTGCTGTGTAGATATTAAGGACAAAGTGTCATGTATTTGCACATTCCGTTGTTAAACTTTAGGACATCATGTCCTTAACTTCATATGTGCCGTGTAAATGTTAAGAACATGATATCTTTAACTTCATGTATGCAGTGTAAATGTTAAGGACATAGTGCCCTTAACTTTATGAGTGTTGTGTAACTATTAAGTGCATGGTGTCCTTACTGCTGTGTAGATATTAAGGACAAAGTGTCATGTATTTGCACATTCCGTTGTTAAACTTTAGGACATCATATCTTTAACTTCATATGTGCAGTGTAAATATTAAGGACATGGCGTCCTTAACTTCATGTGTGCAGTGTAAATGTTAAGGACACCATGTCCTTAATATTTACACAACACTCATAAAGAAAGGGTAAAAATATCTTTTCGTATTAATTTTAATAGAGTAGTGGCTATTTTTGCCCAGTATTAAAAATACTGGATAAAACTAAATATCATGTTAAAAAGTGGCTATGCCATTTCTACTGAAATTTAGAGCACGTGTTGTCCCAAATTTAATTGGCTTCTAAGGTACTCCTTCCGGTCCACAATAAGTGATCATTTTACGTTTGGCACACCCATTAAGAAAATACGAATTTCTAGAGAAAAAAGATGTATTCACTAAATTAACCTTAATTAATTGTTATCTTGACACATTAGAATATGTAAATAAGGGCAAATTTTGAAAAAATAAAATTAATTCCTTCTTGATTATATAAATGGACACTTATTTTGGATAAATAAAATTAATTCCTTCATGATTATGTAAATGGACACTTATTTTGGACCAATATAAAAGGTAAAATGGTCATTTATTGTGAACCGATAGCTCTCAACAGATATAATGAGTATTAGTCTATTTCCACTATTCATGTTTCAAGAAAAGTTCGTATATTATACAAGGATGAAACGAGTGTAATTTCCAACATACCAATAACTATTACTACTAGCAATTTTGAAGGCTTAGCCTTTAACCATAGGATACTCAAGGTTCTATGGTACTTAAAGAAGCATCCATGTCTTAACCCTTCTAATATCCTTCATATGACAAACGCAAGAATTTAATAGTAGATACCTAAAATAATAGCAGGTGAAGCCTATAAAGTCAATTAGAATAGAGCGACAGATATTTATGCAAAATAAAGCAGCCTTCGACTCCACCAAAATGGTGCATAGTCCTTCCCAGTCCCCTCAACATTGCCCTCACACAACCTACTGCCTATTACAAGCCAAATAGCCAACTTTGACATTTTTTACACAACAATGCACTGTGTAAGAGATTTAAAACTCAAGAGTCAAGACGGTAGTTGATAGGGGGTTTATGGCAAGTAACCACCTCTGCAAATCCAATCACTGCCTTCAATTTCTCACACGTAGGCAGGCAGCAAATGATCCAATTGACTGACATGTATTACAACAGCAATGCAAGGCACTGTAACAGGAGTACAGATGAAGTGGTATTCCGATATAATTTTAGGAAGAATAAACAGATTGATAAAGGCATGAAATAATCACAACCAAAGCAACAAATGAATCACCATTTATAATGTACTCTTTCATAAATATCAAAATGTGTAATGAAAACAAGAAGATGACAGGACCAAAACTGTGACAAGAACAGTCTCCCTGACAGCCCTTGAACCTTACACACTTGACCAATAAAACCTCTCGCAAACCATGTCCATTAATGCTCCTTTCCTTACTGAAGCAAGACTCAACCGCAAAATTTTTAATATACACATTCTACAGACAAAACAAAAAGGTTTCCACCTTTGCTCGCATACTTTGCCAAACCAACAGCAAGTCGGCACAGACTCAAGCCCAAATGAATGACATTAATGAGAAAGAATGGAGTATCAAATATTTGATTCACACGTAGCTACAGGTCCGGCAGCTTCATCGTATTGGAGAAAAGCTTGTTAGCTTCCACAGCTTTACGACGATAGCATTGATTGCAGTGCTACCTGCTGTTGAGGCTGCAAGGATGACCATATTGAAGCCAGGGTGGCTGGTGGTAGTGTTTGCTGAAGCTGCCTCAACAGAGTAATCATCCTACTACCAGTCTGCTCTGTCGCCAGATCCTTACCGGCACATAGAACCTACAGGAAAAAAAAAAATCACATTACAACATGGCAAACCGATAAAAACAAAATTCTTGATTTTCAATCATCTATCTTAAAAATGGGCATAGAGAGGGTGAAAGGCAACATGAACCAAAAACAACTGTCGGTGAAGTATCAAAATAGACTCTGAAAAAGATGTTTCCACCGCTCCACTACCAACCGAAACAACGAAAACAAGAATCCAAAAGAGAAAAACAAAACAAAATAGGATAATGAACAATTGGATCCAACAACTACTGGTTCAAAATTGGGATTGTTTGAAGAATGCTATTTTCTGATGACAAGTATCAACCTAAACAGGTAGTGTAAATAGCTAACCTCAGCAAAAACTGAAACAATTTTTGGGAGGTACTCGTTGTTGGCACCCAGAAGCTCTCTGTCTGACCTGCAAGCAGGAAAATATGATTAAAACATAAAGAATCAGATGACAAGCTACCTGACACAGAGAGGAACAGTAGATTGACTGCTGTCAAAGCAGGTCAAGATGACCTTGACCGATAAAACAGCCATAGCTCAAAGAGACTTAACAAATGTTATGAAGAACAGGTTAATACACTCCAACTTTATTCGAGGGATATTTTCTTTGACAAATATTTTATCATCAAAACTAAACCTTATTAGCAGAGATGGTCCCAAGCGTCCCTGGATTGAATCCTTAGCAAGGGCTAAGCTAAACCTATGTAACGCTATGGGAACAGCTCTTTTTGTCCACTTTCCACTATGCTATATGGATGGGCTACCTTGTGAAATAAAACATCACATGTGAGTAGCATCTAGAATAGAATCCACAGCAACTAAGAAAATAAAATTGAGTAGCTATTCAATGTATTTGGAAGCTTCATCTGACCTAAACAAAGTAACAAACAAACTAAAAATGTCTTTGCAGCTCCACTAGAATGCTGAACTCCTAACCAAGTTATGGTATTAGAATTCTGCTCAAATCTTATGTTTGGCTAAAACTAGATTATTGGCATTTGGTTGGAGAATTGGTTGAAAGTAGCCTTTCAGTTTTTTCAAATTAGAAATTTTTTTTTGAAGCCCGAAAAGCAAACTGCAGAAATGCAAAAAACGTTACACCAGTTTTCCGACCAAATGCCCCATGACTTTGTATTCAATTCATTTGCATATATGCACATTTGGATCAGATGGAACTAATGATAATATGTGGAGTAATTAAACAACTGCTGAAAATAAGTGGAAAACCTATCAGTTCACAGAACCCAAGACAACTATAGCTTAAGACCACCAATAAATTGACTGACATCTTTGATCCATGACCTATTAACAGGATACAAGATACAGCAAACCGATCCAATACCTTTCGACCATTGAACAAAGTTGGTCGTGAACAACCTTGGCTTCGATCAGGTCACCTTTTATCGGCAGGGAATTCAACCAAGCAGGAATGACCTGCCAAAAAGTCTCTGGTGTAAGAATCAAAGAAATCACAATAACATTACAAGGTTCTCCAACAACAAGCTAAGGCTAGTGTTATAGCAAAATCAAAGACATTTGTATAAAGTTAAGCAAATAAGACTCAAGAAACTATCAAGTATGTATTTGATAGAACATAGAAGTTGATTGTTTTTCATTCTCAATAGAACGCAACAACATAAATCGTTTATAAAAAAAGTTATGTGCCATCCAATCACCAATTACATTAGATTTTAAGTCTCTACTCTTACTGAAATAGTTATTAGAAGTGTTCCGAACGCTTGAACGTTGACACATTGCAAAATGGAATAATAACGCCCTTCACCCATTCAATCCAGGCACAATTTGTCACAAGCATAACCTAGCTAAAATCGTGGAATTTGTANACAGAAATGCAAAAAACGTTACACCAGTTTTCCGACCAAATGCCCCATGACTTTGTATTCAATTCATTTGCATATATGCACATTTGGATCAGATGGAACTAATGATAATATGTGGAGTAATTAAACAATTGCTGAAAATAAGTGGAAAACCTATCAGTTCACAGAACCCAAGACAACTATAGCTTAAGACCACCAATAAATTGACTGACATCTTTGATCCATGACCTATTAACAGGATACAAGCTACAGCAAACCGATCCAATACCTTTCGACCATTGAACAAAGTTGGTCGTGAACAACCTTGGCTTCGATCAGGTCACCTTTTATCGGCAGGGAATTCAACCAAGCAGGAATGACCTGCCAAAAAGTCTCTGGTGTAAGAATCAAAGAAATCACAATAACATTACAAGGTTCTCCAACAACAAGCTAAGGCTAGTGTTATAGCAAAATCAAAGACATTTGTATAAAGTTAAGCAAATAAGACTCAAGAAACTATCAAGTATGTGATTGATAGAACATAGAAGTTGATTGTTTTTCATTCTCAATAGAACGCAACATAAATTGTTTATAAAAAAAGTTATGTGCCATCCAATCACCAATTACATTAGATTTTAAGTCTCTACTCTTCCTGAAATAGTTATTAGAAGTGTTCCGAACGCTTGAACGTTGACACATTGCAAAATGGAATAATAACGCCCTTCACCCATTCAATCCAGGCACAATTTGTCACAAGCATAACCTAGCTAAAATCGTGGAATTTGTACGCACATTGACAAAATAAAGGATTTACAGAAAAAATACCTGGGCCGAGTCAATGCTGTCACGATGAAAATTACATATCTTCCCTAATGCTGAAACAGCGTTGTCATATGCCATTACATTCTCAGGATGTAGAGCATTTGGATGCCTTAAAACAACATTGAGCCTTGACAGAGCCTCTGAATTAAGGTAATGCAATGAAGTTAANCTAAAAATGTCTTTGCAGCTCCACTAGAATGCTGAACTCCTAACCAAGTTATGGTATTAGAATTCTGCTCAAATCTTATGTTTGGCTAAAACTAGATTATTGGCATTTGGTTGGAGAATTGGTTGAAAGTAGCCTTTCAGTTTTTTCAAATTAGAAATTTTTTTTTGAAGCCCGAAAAGCAAACTGCAGAAATGCAAAAAACGTTACACCAGTTTTCCGACCAAATGCCCCATGACTTTGTATTCAATTCATTTGCATATATGCACATTTGGATCAGATGGAACTAATGATAATATGTGGAGTAATTAAACAACTGCTGAAAATAAGTGGAAAACCTATCAGTTCACAGAACCCAAGACAACTATAGCTTAAGACCACCAATAAATTGACTGACATCTTTGATCCATGACCTATTAACAGGATACAAGATACAGCAAACCGATCCAATACCTTTCGACCATTGAACAAAGTTGGTCGTGAACAACCTTGGCTTCGATCAGGTCACCTTTTATCGGCAGGGAATTCAACCAAGCAGGAATGACCTGCCAAAAAGTCTCTGGTGTAAGAATCAAAGAAATCACAATAACATTACAAGGTTCTCCAACAACAAGCTAAGGCTAGTGTTATAGCAAAATCAAAGACATTTGTATAAAGTTAAGCAAATAAGACTCAAGAAACTATCAAGTATGTATTTGATAGAACATAGAAGTTGATTGTTTTTCATTCTCAATAGAACGCAACAACATAAATCGTTTATAAAAAAAGTTATGTGCCATCCAATCACCAATTACATTAGATTTTAAGTCTCTACTCTTACTGAAATAGTTATTAGAAGTGTTCCGAACGCTTGAACGTTGACACATTGCAAAATGGAATAATAACGCCCTTCACCCATTCAATCCAGGCACAATTTGTCACAAGCATAACCTAGCTAAAATCGTGGAATTTGTACGCACATTGACAAAATAAAGGATTTACAGAAAAAATACCTGGGCCGAGTCAATGCTGTCACGATGAAAATTACATATCTTCCCTAATGCTGAAACAGCGTTGTCATATGCCATTACATTCTCAGGATGTAGAGCATTTGGATGCCTTAAAACAACATTGAGCCTTGACAGAGCCTCTGAATTAAGGTAATGCAATGAAGTTAAAATAGAGCACATTACACATGCCGCCCTCCCTACTGCTCCAGGAAAAAAAGGAAACGTTTCCAACACCATACAATACCTCCTACTAGAGACTTGAAAACAGAGCCACCATATTCTGCACATACACCAAGTCCATATACAGCAGCCTGGATATGACATTAATGGGGTTCAGATAAATGAATTAGCATGTCAAAATTGTCTAAAGTAGGCCACAACCATTTAGCATATACAAACCTGTCTGACATCCGGGCTCTCATCATTGCATGCTTCCAAAAGGAAAGGAAGATATGTGTCATAATACCTAGATTGCAAAGGAGGAAACAGTTGTGTTTAAATTCACATCATAATAGCTCCAATTAAAGACAACCTGCATAAAATAGACCTACTTTAAAGCTGCTTCATGGCACTGCTCTGCAACATCATCAAAGATACAAATTGCTATTCTCCGTTCTTCAACTGTTTTATCCTTGCCCTTAATAGATGCAGGTGGGGAAGTTAATACGAATGAGATATATAACCAAATTAAAAGAAATTACTTGGCAAGTGTTACATTGGAAACCATGCAGGATACTTACCCACATAGGCATTAGATATGATGAGAGCTCATCAAAGAAGGGCAAGAAAGCTGCCTTGAATGTTTTGATCAGTGTACCCAATATTTCACCAACCTATACAGATTTCAATAAGATAAGCCTGATAAATGTGAAAGACATGTATAGAGATAAACTTATCAACCACTCATTCTTGAGCATCAATCTTATGTCAAACATACTTGGTCAAATACTTCTTCTTCTTGCTCATTTTCCTCCCTGAGCAATTCACTCTCCTCAGCATCAAAGTCTTCAGCTTTTGCTCTCTCTGCCCGTTCTCTCTTTCGACTTGAACTGGCCGTGATGACCTGCTTTATCTCATCCACAATGCTTCGGACCTGCCCTTCATCCAAGAGTGGTCCAGATATCTGAAGAAGTCCAGAGAAAAATTCACAATAAGATTGAAATATAAAGCGTCCAAGGAGTAAGAGCAAATTCATATATGTTGCAAGACATAATTAGGTCCTGGAAGTGCAAGTTCAACAATCATTTCCAGGTTTCTAGTAATTAATTGTTCCCCAAGATGTCTTATAGCTCTCTCAAGTTTTATGACCAACTCATATAAACTATAACTCACTTTATACAAAGTAGACCATCAATAAACAGGAATTTTGTTAAGTCTACATCATTCTTTTGATAAACCAGGATCTTCAAGCAATCACGCGCCAAAATGGTGTCAAAAATATTTATGTACAAATTGCTGAGATGGTTCAACCAGTCATTCATCCGATCAACCCAACTAACAAGTGTTTCTTTCTTTACACCAAAAGTATAACTGGAATGGATATATCTTTTAATAGTTGATAGATCGATCAGATAACCTTCTATTTCTTTCATTCCAAATAATCCAGAAAAAACCAGTGGAAGTCTATCACCATTGCTCCACCATGCCTTCTGCTAATACCACCAACTTCTAGCTATGACCAGACTAACATAGTGTTCAAGTGCAACAGCTGTTGTGCTAGTCTGCTAGATAACTCCAGATTTACTCAAAAAGGAGGCTCTGCTGGAAGAGAAGCCCTCTTCTGTAAGAGTTGAAGTGGTTTTCTTTTGCTTGAAGTACAACATCCCAGTTTAACCTTGCTAACTGTCTCATTTCAATCCCGGGAAAAGGTGTACTAGTAGGTTAGAATGATACATAATCAATATATAATTTACTGTGTGAGCGCCATTTTTTGGGATTTTCGTAAAGCCACTGAAATCGGAAAAAAAAGGCTATATCAAGCATGGATCTGACGAGAACGTCAGCTGTAATGGTTAATTATATTACTATATTCAGTATTTAAAGAAAAAAGAACCCAAACCCCACGGTGTGGGATAATATTGGGTATGTTGTTGTATTTAAAGAAAAAAGAAAAAGTTCAATGAAAGCAAACCAATAATTCTATAGAAGTTACAGTTACTGGCATCAAAGAAAGAACAATCTTAAAATAACCAACCTGTAGGCACTCATTCAATGCATCCAACATACTTGCACATATTTCAGTATCAGGTTCCTGTGATGGATAGCAGCAGAATTGTTACTGACTAGCAATCCAAACCCAAAGTACCATAATCATTTCCAAGAGCAAAAAAAAAAAGCAACACGACAAATCTCAAAAAACAAAATTAACAAGTTCAAGTCAACCTTATGCAAAGCCTCCACCAAAGCTGGTACTATGTAGTCGGATAACTGCTTGACGTAGGACTCATTTCGGCCCTGAGCAATCCCTTTCTCTACAGCCAGTTTAGCAGACCGTAACAGCTCCGGCATAGCTATAACCAATATACAGTATCATTTCAGTAATTGGAAAAATTACCGATAACCAAACTAGAGCAGAATAAAATAGATATAACAGAATCCCACCTGAAACTGCAGCTTTCCTGACTTCCTCATGGAAATAGAATTTCAGAAGCGGAACTAATGTAGGAGCGACCTGTTTCAAGAATTAGCATACTTGTTTAACTCGAAATGCAATAAAAGACTTCACTCAATGCCATATAAAACATCCAAGTAATTAATGATGCCAACCTGGTCAATCCACGGGTAGAAACCTTCCTTTAGCTCATCGGCATAGCAGCATAGCATATTACAAGCTGTAGCCTTCTCCTCTAGGACACTTGTTTTGATGCCTATCCTTTTATCCCCAAGAGTTATGGTCTCCATGCTGCATCACATTAAACTTAGACAAAGTCTTGGGAAACTCCAATTATCTAAATCACTACATGGTAGCCATCCATAAAACCAAAGTCCTAACATAGCAAACTATGTCCTCAAAGTTTATTCTATATGAAAACTAATGAAAGTAAGAAAGGTCAGTGTAATCGACTTCCATAAGAAAACATCAGTTGTTGATGCAAAAGAATCCACCACTAGCATCACATCTTAGTATTATAGTGACTCTGTTACCTTTTAACAAACTGGTGCGAATAACCCTCGTGGTAACTATACTAAACGTGGGATATGCATATACCATATTTAGTGGCATGGGGACGTAATTAGCAATTTTACATGAGAAAGTCATAAGCCCAAAGTATCATATGGCACATTATTTGCCAATTCTGACTTCTACACCCCCCCCCCAACACACACACACACCCAATTTTCTATACAAGATTGAATATAATAATTACCGGAACTTAGGAGGCAATAACTTTCTAAATTAAATAGGAGGCAAACTTCATTCTAAAAGATTTACCTGTCGTCATCTGAATCATCAAGTTCATTGTCTGAATCTGCAGATGATATGGTCACATCAGGCTTTAGTTGAGCAGATTGAAGCAAAGGAGGCATGACTACACTCATGTATGGAAGGAAATCCTGTCCCAAGCACTTGCAAAGTCTGGCCCAAGCCTACAATGTAACAAAAAATGTAGTGTGACCATGTTAAGATGAAGCTCCCAGATTTAAAACCAAGTGATGTACCTATACCTGTAGCATGTAACTAGTAGTAGGGTCATCTGTCTCCATTTGTGATCCTTGCAATGACATAAGCACTTCCATAACCTTAATGACAACAAAATTTTAAGAATAAGCTCTATGGTATAATGCTTTGAAAATTGGACCAATCTGGATAAAAAACGAATGAAGCCACATATCTATAAGGGCACTAACAGATGTGTCTAACCATATAAAACTAGAAAGTTCTATCTCAAGTTAAAACTGGAGAACATGGCAGGAAGCTTATCATGGCCATACGTTCATATTCCCATACTGACCTGCTTTGCGTCATCTCTAAATTTATCTTTGCCTACAGCCATCCCTACCAGACTTATGCACTCCATGGCTTTGGCTCGAAGCATGCGATTAGATTTATCAGTTGCATTTACAAGGATAGTTTTCAAATACGGCATTACAGCATCATAGTACTTCTGGAAGTGCTCCTATTAAAACATCATGTATTAGCCATTATCATCCAAACTGAACTCAAGATATAATGGACAGAGTAACTGCAACAAGGTACTCATTAAAAAACGCAACAAGGTAACACCTGGGATGAATCAGCTACGGAAGCCAAGGCAGTTAATGCTCCCTCTTGCACCATTTGATTGCCATTCTGCGTAACAGAAGATATTTAAAAAGAAAAAGAAACCATGAATCTCTTGCACTTTTCAGTAGTGAGTTTATAATATGATGTTCTCTCGTTTGTCATACCTGCAGAAGTACAAGAAGTTTGCTAACTATTCCATCTAGATAAGGTGTCAGAATTTCTGGCGTGCAGTTCTCACTGAAGTTGAGGACAGCTGATGCAGCATGTGCCTGTGAATATCCCAAATTGAAAAGGAAAAATTAGTGCTGGTGTTGCATGCATCTGAGCCAAACACTTAACATAGTACCTCAAACACCCTTGTCACTTCAGAGTAAATATCTAAATAATTGGAAGTGCCGCGTACCACTAAAAAGCCAAGACCAAAAACTACATTATTTCAGAAGTTTATTTAAAAGCATCATCTAACATTCTAGATATCTTTATACACGTCACAAAGTTGAGTGATTGATCCACATTTCCCATAGTTGGATCTAGGAAGATATATTTTTGGAGAAAATAAATGATCATCCTCAATAATTAATCAGGAAGGTTAACATATAAATAACAAAGTAATCTATCATCCTTAATTTGATCAAACCAAAAAAATGACCACGGCAATGATCAACCAAATATACTGAAGTAATATCTCTTTTTTTTATAACCGAGAAATCCCCGACACATTTCCACTTAAACACCATGCTTTTGTCTGTGAAAGGGTGCGAACTCATGATATGTGCTTAACCCACACATCACGCGATGTGCTCTTACCACTAGACCAAAGCCCGGGGCTAAAGTAATATCTCTTTCTTAAGTAGATGTAGCAACACAATTGAAAACCAAACAGGGATGAAATCAAACCATTTGAAGACCTCCCAACCACATGTGAAACATAAAACAATTCCCATATGTGTCAAACATTATGTTCTGCTACTGCTTAAAACACATTTTCATAAAAGCTACAGCATCTAATATGGGGTCACCATGCCACCAACACAAACCTGTACTCGTGGATTTTGGAAATCATCCATAGCTGCCGCTAGTGCTGGCAATACACGGTTATGATACTGAACTTGCAAATCTGGACCCAAGTCGGTTGACAACTGGCCAATTGCATTAATAGCTGCCCACCTCACTCGAGGATGAGGATCCTGGAAAGAATTGAGAACCATGTTGACCACTTGCTCCAAATTCTTAATCATCACCTATTACAGGAAAGGTATAGTGTCAAAGATAACAAGTTAAAAACCATAAAAGAGTAAGCAGAAGTGTTCAGTCCAACAAACAAACAATGCTTGAGTATGCAATCCAGCAATTGTAAATAAACACTTGGATGAGCACCACAGCAGGTAACGGTCCAACAAACCAACAGTAGTTAGATTACAAAAAATACTCCACCCGTCCCAAAAAGAATGGCAGGCTTTGGAGTACAAGGTCAACATTGCTTAATTTCAGGCATAACTTATTTGACTTCTCTTTTTCTCTTAAAAAAAGAAGGTTAGATATCTGGAAACTACATTTAAAATACTCTAGAGCATATACCAATCAAAAAACTTTCTTCAAAGCACAGTTTTTCATGGTGGAAAACAGTTTAAAATGTTTTAAAAAGTAAAAGTCAAAGATAAACCGTTTTGACAAGCAAAGTAAAATGCAATTCTTTACAGGATTAGCTTTAGGCACTAATGAGAAGAATACCAACAATGGCCAAAGAGTGAAAGCAATAAATGACATGAAGCAGATCATTCAGTAATGATAATAGGGTATGTAGGACAACAAAAATATAGATGCATGCATACACTTAGAGTGCATCAAAAAGCACCAAAACTCTGCCACAAATTCAGTGAAAATGTTTTTAAGGTCATTAAGACAAGGTCCTAATAAATATCAATCAACTAGTCGGCTATATGAATATATCTCTGTCTTTCCTCAACCCTCATATATTGAGGATAAATATTTCTCAGAATGTAGAGTACATACATATTCAGGCCCATTTCATTAAGACTGATTCTTTTTAAGATAAATAAACAATGGAAACAAATATCTCATCAGTACCTTAGAACAACCTTCAGCAATCTGAGCAAGGGCAATGAGAGCAGCATGGTGCTTCTGCCACTCAGGTGCTGCCAAGTAAGAAGGTAACTGTTCTGAAGCAACAGGAACAATAGTGTTACCGCCCAATGCAATAGCTAACCTATCCAAACACTCCTGCCCCACACTATAGTTACTCGTTTCCCCTGCATCCTCATGCTCAGCTTCAGCACTATGCCAAACAGCTTCATCCTCAACATCTAATAACATCTTCATCAAAATAGCAAACAACCTACTAATAAACTGCGGCAATTTCCTCATCATTCCTGGAGCACGTTCCCTCGCCTCCGCCAAGGTAATCACAAATTCAATTGCCAAATGCCTTGTTCCCTCCTCTAGGCTCTCCGCCTCAGCTACCTGCAACATAGCCCCTACAACATCCACGAGCTGTCTCCTCAAGAACCTAGGCTCAGTCCCTGCTAACTCAATCAACAACTCCAATGCTTCTTGTGCTGTAGCCTCTTGACCACTGTTCAAGGCCTCGGTCAACGTTTTCATCATAGCAGGCAATAGATCCTGAAACCTATCCCTCTCGCTTGAGCTGGATAAACATTGTATGAAATTGATGACAGCACTTAATGCCGCAATCCTCACATCCGGATTCGGAGAATTATTCAGTGTCTGCAGGAACACCGAATGCAAATCCTTTATATATGGAACCAAAATCTCACCGATATATTGTGCTAATTGAGCAAATATCAGAAACGCAGACTCCTGTAACTTTGGTGAATCGCTGGTAACACACTGAAACATGAATGGCAGCATTTCAGGCCATTGATTTTCCGGCAGAATGGACGAAGCGAGCTCGGAAACGGTGTCGCATAATTTCTTGATAATCGATTTGGATTCTTCGCGCTGGATACATGTGAGGAGGACAGACTTAATACCGGACCGAGTAGACTCGGTGAGTTTGGGCCAGATAAAGGAGTCGTCACGAGTTAGCAGTTTACGAAGGAGGATAGCGGACATAGCACGGGGCTCGATGTGTGGGGAGGAAGTGAGAAGATTGGCGAGTTTGAGAGCGAGTGAGTTGGGATCGTTCTGCTTGATGAGGTTGAAGATTGACTCAGCTTGGGATCGTTGCTCGTTGGAGGTTGACATGAGGTGGGAGATTAGGGTTTCGAATGGTGCCGGGTCGGCTCCCAGTATGGCCGCCAGCTGGGCTTGTTGGTACTGAGTTGACTCGGAATCCATGACTGATTCGCAGGCTGTAGGAAGAGAGAATTAGGGTTTATCTGACGGAAATGATGGAATAGAGAGAGAGCTACGACCTATGGGCTATGGCTATGGCAGTGGTTATGGAGGAGTGGTGGCGCTCTTCTCTGTGAAATTCGGGGTTTCTCTCACACACACTCGCACGCTGAGATGTGTGTGTCGCAATGGATATATAGCGGCGAAGAGCACGTAGTTGCAGAGGGAGAATTTGGAGGGTTTTTGCCTTTGAATTCTTTTA
>AWOL01S0066595.1:10494-23951 GCA_000715115.1 Nicotiana otophora
GGAGCCATCTAAATACTTAATTTGTAGTTGTTATTGTAGGAAAACTCTTCAATAAGTAGAAACGGATCCAAACAACCCCTGAAACCCATAACACAAGCGCATAGCGTATCCTCCAATATCTGAATGGTGTGCTCAGACTCTCCGTTCATCTGAGGGTGGAATGTTGTACTCAACTCAACTCATGTGCCTAACTCTCACTGCCCTGCTCTCCAAAACAGCAATGTGAACTACGTGCCTATATCAGAAATAATGGACATCGGCACATCGTGAAGACAAACAATCTTACGGATATAGATCTCAGCCAACCACTCAGATGAATATGTAGTCACCACCGGAATGAAATATGTAGCCTCAGTCAAACAGTCCATAATCACCCAAATAGCATCAAATTTTATCAAGGTCTATGGGAGCCCAACAATGAAGTCCATGGTAATACGCTCCCAATTACACTCAAGAATCTCAAGCCTTTGAAGCAAACCGCCAGGCTTTTAATGCTCGTACATCACCTGCTAACAGTTCAAGGACCGAGCTACAAACTCCACTATATCTTTCTTTTCCACCAATGTTTTTGCCCCAAGTCCTTACATCTTACTGGCACCCGGATGAATGAAATACCGTGAAATGTGGGCCTACTAAAGAAATAACTCACGTAACACATCCACATTGGGCACAT
Organism: Nicotiana otophora; assembly: GCA_000715115.1. NCBI lineage: Eukaryota > Viridiplantae > Streptophyta > Magnoliopsida > Solanales > Solanaceae > Nicotiana > Nicotiana otophora. The sequence goes on from AWOL01S0066595.1 coordinate 11,168, forward strand.
AAATCCGACCCTACATCCGCAATACCTCATCATCTCCAATAGAAACCTCATTGGCATCATCGTGTTGAACCGTGTCTATAGGGACAAGCAAATGGGGGTCGTCATATTGACACTTTCTGATGCAATCATATAAAGAAGAACGAGAAACCATGCATGCTAGAACTCGTCTAGGCTCCTAAACATCTAACCTCATGAACTGATTGGCCAAGACCTGAACAACTGATGCAAGTAGTCTCTCACCAACATAAATATATGCAAGGCTACCCATACTCACCGCCTTTCTACTCAAGGGATCAGCCACCACTTTGGCCTTCCCGGGATGATATAAAACGGTAATATCATAGTGTTTTAATAGCTCCAACCATATTCGCTACCTCATGTTTAGATCCTTTCGCTTGAACAAGTTGTGTAAACTATGATGATCTGTAAATACCTCACAAGACACACCGTAGAAATAATGCCTCCAAATCTTCAATGCATGGACAATGGTTGCAAATCCTAAATTATGAATGGGGTAGCTCTTCTCATGGGGCTTCTACTGGCATAAAGGATAAGCAATTACTCTACCCTCCTACATCTAGAAACACCAAATACCAATTTAAGAAGCATCACAATACACTATATATGAACCAAATACTGACGTCAAAAATAGAATTGGAGTTGTGGTCAAGGCAGTCTTGAGCTTCTGAAAGCTTTCCTCATACTCATCAAACCACTTGAATGGGGCATCTTTCTAGGTCAACATAGTCAAAGGCGCAGCAATGGACGAGAAACCTCCACAAAGCGGTGATAATATTTGGCTAAGCCATGAAAACTCCAAATCTTAATAGCTTAAGACGGTCTGAGCCAACTCTGGACTGCCTCAATCTACTTTGGATCTACCTTTATCCCCTCACTGGACACCACGTTCCCCAAGAACACTATATAACCCAGCCAAAACTCACAATCAGAGAATTCATCATAAAGCGTCTTCTCCCTCAACATCTATAGTACAATCCTCAGATGCTGCCCATGCTCCTCTTAGTTACGAGAGTACATCAGTATATCATCAATGAATACTATGAAAAAGGAATCAAGATATTGTTGGAATACACTGTTCATCAGATGCATGAATGTTGATGGATCAATTATCAGACCAAAAAACATCACAAGTAACTCGTAGTGACCATAGCGGGTCCTTAATGCGGTCTTTAGAATATCAAAGTCCGGAATCTTCAACTGGTGATACCTAGACCTCAAATCAATCTTAGATAACACTCTACATCCCTGAAGCTGGTCAAATAAGTCATCAATACATGACAAAGGATATTGTTCTTAATTGTAACTTTGTTCAACTGCCTATAATCAATGCACATATGCAAAGTACCATCCTACTTCTTCACAAATAGAACCGGTGCACCCTATGGTGACACACTAGGCTTAATGAACCCCTTATCAAGAAGCTGTTGAAGCTGCTCTTCCAATTCCTTCAACCCTATTGGTTCCATGCAATACAGAGGCGATCCTGGCATTGACTCTCCACTCAATCCTAGGCGATCCTGGCATTGCCAGCAGAACAGTCTTAGTGTGACAATCCATAATAGAATTACATGGTGACAACCAATCAACACCTAAAATCACGTCAAAATTAACCATACTAAGCAGTAAGAGATCAACTCTCATTTCCGATCCCCCAATACTCACCACACATGACTGATATACACGGTTCACAACACTATAATCACCCACCGGCTTAGACACATAAACATGTGAAACTAGGCAATCATGTGGCATGTCCAAATAACGAGCAAACTACGATGATACATATGAATTAGTGGCACCAGACTCAAATAATATGGAATCATCCTTGTGGCACACTGAAACAATACCTGTGATCATTGCATCTGAAGCAACAGCCTCTGGCCTAGCGAGAAAAACATATCATCCAGCTTGACCACCACCTGATCAGCCTCCCCCTTTAGGGCGACATCTAGTTGCCTGAAGTCTACCCATTAGTGGCCAGTGAGCCTTAGGGTTTCAACAGATGCAAATAACGGTAGTGGAGAGTAACGATGAACTGATGATGTGAGAAACATCGAGTGAAATCAGAGAAGACATGTGTGAGAGAAGTGATAGTTATTACCTAAGATAGGGGAACAGTCCATTGAAATCAAAAGCCAATGGATAAAGGCCCAATGTCCAGAGGTCGGTATGCATGTCCTCTGGACCAAGAATAATGACGATAACCCTAAAGAGATAGGCATGCTTGCCATAGATTTGCAAGGACGAAGGAAAAAACAAACTAGTTGAAGTTTCGTCTTTTAGGTATATTTTACAAATTGGGGCTTTTGAATTTAATTATAGAAATGGGAAAATTGGCTAGATTAGCGGATGTAGGGGGAAAGGGGATAATTTGAAGACTGAGTTTGTGACCTTGCACAAATTGGTGCAAGGTCTTTTATTGATTGGGGTAGATGGAGTTTGAGAGACGGAAAAGAGAAAAGTGAAACCAGGGCGGTTGTTTTGGGAAAGAATGAGCTAGGTTGGGGGTGTCTCGGAGTTAAAACTGGGAGATGGAACGAGAGCCATTGGATCTGTTGATCAATAGCTCTGATTGCTGTTGATCCAACGGCGGAGATAAAATGTGACTGGCCCTTTAAAATAAGAATAATATCAGGATTAAATTTTATCCCTTGATGATATGGATCAACATCTTAGATTATCTGTGTTTGGTTTGTGAGAGGAAAAGACGGGTGACGTGCCAGATCTTGATTAGCTTAAAAGATATGGCAAGGATTACCAACAGGATTAATGGGGTTGTGTGGGTTGGGTATTTTTGAACTAGGCTCTTTGTATTTGGGCCAAAGTTAATTTAGAGGATGGCCAATCCATGTTTAATTAATTTGGCTTTTAACCCTAGGCTCTTTGTATTTGGCTTTTAACCTTTTTGAAATTAATTTAAACAAACTTAATTACTTTCAATAAAATGTAGTGTAATTATATTTATCAAATATACTACTACATATTGTAATTACTTATTTATAAAATACCTTGTTTTCTAAATTGTAACACTAATTTCGAATTATTAGCATAATAATCTAATTAATTAGAAATTAAGGAATAATTCAGCAAATTAATTATAAATCCTATGTGACGTACATAAATATTATTTTAATTGCCTAAAAATAGTAAGCATGTTATATGTATAATTATTTATAACATTCAATTATAAATTTCAAAATCTATAATACTAAATTACTTTTGTTAAAATAAGTATCATTGATTAAAATATTTTTAAAACATTCATTGTAAATTATTAAGTATAAATAAATAAATTTTAAAATGGAGGGTCAAAATTGTCCCTCAACATTCGTCATCATTGATTACTGGTGCCGGACACTAACCTTCTTCCGAGCTGGCCACTGCTTTCAACATGAGGTTAGATTTGTTACTTACTAAGTTCATGGGGTCGGTTGTATTCACACAACACTTATGCACCTTGCGTGCAGATTTCGGAGCTAATGTTGTTGCATCTGGCGGAGGTAGAATTGAAGATATACCCATTGTCCAGACATGGCTACCATATGTCCTTGGTACTTTTAGATTTGAGTTCTAATTATGTGTACTTCAAACCGATGTTGTAATCCATATTAATACCAGCTTTGTAAATCTAAAGTCTTAATGGCTCATGACTTACATTACCAATCCTTCAGATTTTGTATAGAAGTTCAACTACTTTGTTCATTGACTCTTGTTACCCTTGTTTGAGTTGGGTTGGGTGTTATTGGCTTACCTAGCGGGCTGGGTTAGGTGCCATCATGACTAGATTAATTTTTATTCATGATAGCAAGGTCGCAAAAGCGACCAAAGGATTGCAAATGCAACCACCCCATGCCCAGTTCTCCCATCGCAATTCCGAGACCGGATTCCTAAATGCGAAGCCTATCACCCCGGCCCACATTTGCAATTACGGCTGATACGTCTCAAATGTGAGGCTCGCAAATGCAAACCAGTCTTTGCATTTGTGAGACTAGAAGAACCAGTAAATATTTGAACTTAACTCAACGCACACTGAAACATGTTTGAATCTCACACAAGCCCCCGGGGCTCCACACCAAACATCTACACAAGTCTAGAAGCATAAACTGCTCGCTAGCTTGAAACACCAAAATGACATATAAAACCACCAATCGAATACCAAAACGCTTCATGCAAACTATGAAACTCAAGAACATCTTAAATTATAACCAAGCATTCGATTCCTATCAAACAAACTCGGAATGACACCAAACTTTCCACACAAATCCCAAAAGACAAAAGGAACCTATTACAAGTCCCAAAATAAAAATTCGAACTCGATGGCCACAACGTCAACCCATGGTCAAACTTATGAAATTTCTAAACCTTTAAATGCTAACTTACAGGAAAAAGATCAAATTTATCATAGGAACCTCCGAATTCAATTTCGGGCGCACACACAAGTCCAAAATCAACATATTAACCTATTGAAACCATCAAAACACTGTTCTGAGTTTAGTTTTTCAGAGAAGTTAAAATTGGTCAGTACTTCCAACTTAAGCTTCCAAACAATGAACTAAGTATTTCAATTCAACCCAAAACCTCCCTGAACCCCAACCAACCATCCCCACAAGTCACATAACACCCAAATACATATGTCGGAAAACTTCAAAAGGGGAAACAAGACTTAAATTCACAAAATGACCGGCCGGACCGTTACATAATTCAACCTCAAATAATGCGTAACCCATCAAAAACTCACCTGAGGCCCCTACAACCCTGTTGAATCACACCAACCAGTCCCAAAAAATAACACAACACTACTTGAGGTCTCAAATCACAGAAAATAACATCAAAACTACAAATCATACCCTAATTCAAACCTAATGAACTAATCAAACTTCCAACTTGCAAAACTCACGTTGAACCACGTCTAACCTACTCGGAATGACCTCAAATTTTGCACACAAGTTCCAAATGATATAGAGAACTTATTCCAACTTCCTAAACATACTCGATAACATCAAAGTCAACTCAACCCTAAGAACATTCCAAACTTTCACAATTTCAATTTTCGCCAAAAAGACCCAAATCAACTTAGGAAACTCCAAATCCAAATATGGACATACTCCTAAGTCCAAAATCGCCAAACGAACCTATTGAGAACATCAAAACACAATTCCAAAGTCATTTACATGAAAGTCGAACCTCGCTCAACTGTTACAATTTATGCTTCCATAAATGGCACTATGTATTCCAAATCACTCTGGAACCTTTCCGAAGCCAAACAAGCAACCCCACAAGTCATAAAATAATAAATACATATACGAGAAGCATAATATAGAGGAACGGGACACAAATACACAAAACAACGGCCTGATCATTAAAAAAGGTTTGCTTCAACCAATTCTGGATTTAACGACTTCTCTACTCGTATAACAAATCAATAGTAAGGTAAAACATACATAATTCTTGTAAACGTGAGGTATTTATTTTAGTTTAGGAGAAATAAAATGGAACATATATGTTATATGTATAATATATAGTTCAAATCAGGAAAATATTAATATAAGAAAAAATCTTAATTGAATTCATACTCCTAAATATTTAGGACTTCTTACATAGTTCAAATAAGGAAAGATTTAAAACTCAAAATATAAGTTAATTTTAAAGTCCTACATATAAAATAAATAAATTCTAATTGTGTCTGATGTAGTTTATTTTTGGAAGGGCAAAAAGAAATTGTTCGATTTAAATAATTTAAATACTTTACATATAACAATATTGCACAAAATTGTTAAATTTACTTGAAAATATATGATCCTTCATATTAGTATCTAATGATCAAACTAATTTCTAACTAACAGGTGCCTATTATTTACTTAATTTACAATCATTTTTCCTTTTGAAAAAAGAATATAAAATGTATGGTGGCTTTTGAAAATTGAAACATTAAAATATATCTTCAAAAGCCTCACAAATTCCATTTTATTTATACTCAAACTTTCACGACCGAGAATTCCAACTACGAGACCGTGATGGTGCCTAACATACTCTTACTAGGCAAGCCATGATTATCTCAACAGTTAATCAATTTCACAATTTACAAATTGGAATATAATAATTTGTAACGAACGATGTCCAGTCTAATCTTAGAAACTGGTGTCACAAGTACATGAGCTTCTAGAATACAACAAACAGAGTCGCGGGTGGTAAAGTAACTGGTGTGGAAGTCATAGACTGCCCCTCAGCTGAACATGACCTCCCAAAATACGGGGATAATACCTCCTCATACATCCAAGCTCTCCACACTCAAAGTAACTCTGATCAGTCAATGGCGGTAGGAACTGAATCAGACCTTGAGAACCAGAATAACTGCTATAATGACCTCATACAGATGAACCCTTAACTGATGGATCATGGGATGAACTCTAAGGTGAGAGGGAACTGAGAGATTACTGACTCAGACGAGCACCATATAAACCATGGCTAGCTGATACACCATGGTAAACCGGACGAGCCCTCTGAGCAGGATTATAAGGACGACCCCTACTGTTGTGGGGACTATCCTACAGATGAGGCACTACTGAAACCACCCGAACTAAGAGGCCTCTTGTTCTCTCTCTCCTCATGCTCCTGACTACGAACCTCCTATAGGTATCTAGCAGTATCAACTACATCGTCAAACCTCACACCTGATGCAGTCTCCCAAGTCATGACGAAGCACAAGCCATAGTTGTGGCCATCAATGAACCTCCTGAAAATCTCATCTCATACTAGGTCACTGACATACTCTCTTGGCGTGGCTTTTCAAACTTCCTACGCAAATCTACTTTGCGGGTCTGTGGAAAAACTTCTATACAAAGAGAACTGAGAACTCATGCAACGTAAGTTGTGCAGCGCCAACTGGCCTACTCAACCCACAAGACTTCCACCAACTGTATGTTGCCCCCGTTAGCTGAGAATTAGTGAATGAAACTCCAGTGGTTTCAAAACTACCTACCGTGCGAAGGATCCGCTGACATGTGTCTATAAAATCCCGTGCATCCTCTGACTCGGTCCCACTGAACTTTGGAGGATTAAGCCTCCCAAACCACTATAGTTTGTTCTATAACTCATCACTCATAGATGGGCCAACCTGGTCCCAGCAGCTGTAAGCGGCTGGGCTGCTATTACCTAGTGTCGGGAATCCCTAAAAGTCTCTGGAGTACGGGCAATGGGAGTCTGAGCACCACCCCCGGCCTGAGAAGTGGCTGGTATGGCGGGAACAATCAATATCTGGCCAAATCATCCTAAAGGTCTGGAATCACAATGGGCACAACTACGAGCCACACCTCGGCCGCTACCGTTAGACTGTCTCTTGCGACCCTAGCTGGTGGTACTGGTGGCCCTCCGCCCGATTTGGTTGCATGTGTACTCACCATCTGTGAAAGAATAAAATAATAGAAGTTTAGTTTCCGAAATCAATAAATCTACACGACAAGAATACAAAGAAAGTGAAGTTTCCTAATGGTTTGATAGCCTTTGGAAGATAAGTATAGACGTCTCTGTACCGATATGCAAGACTCTATTAAACATATTCATGACACATGAGACCTAAGTAACCTAGTGGTCTAATACCAACTTCTCACGGCCAAAAATCCCAGCCTGTCGTGATGGCGCCTAACACATTACTAGGCAAGCCGATAATCACACAACAACTACGCATTAAGTCAAAAAACATGGTTTACTAAGTTCAAAAGTGGAAAGTCTCATAAATAACTGATAAAAATGACTACAACTCAACTACAACAAATCCCAAAATCCTAGAGTCACCGAGTACATGAGCTACTAATGTCAACATAGTCTACAACTCTAGTACAACAGTCTGAGAAATAGAACAATACTGAAATAAAATGAGAAGAAGGAGAAATATTGCAACTACCTCAAGGTCTCCAAACATGTACTATCACCACTCTAGCAACCACTGCGTCCATATGTACCTAAATCTGCACATAAAGTACAAAGTGTAGTATGATTACAACTGACCCAATGTACTCAGTGACTAATAGGACTAACATTGGGCTGAAAGTAGTGCGAGCTTAGAAAGATAAAGTTTGAATCAAAATAATGACAACACACATATAATAAGATAATGATAGTAATAACTCATAGAACTTCCATATTCAGCTTGTACACATTACATAAATTTAGGCATGCTTTCAAGTTCAACAATTTCCGCTTGCATGAGGAATGTTACATATCAATGCCTACATGTCAAATACACATGTCAAATGTAATGCATCACAATGATAATTCCAGGTACTCACACTCTCATAGTACTCAATCTGTCTGTCGTAAACTCCCACTCATCACACACAATCACTCAGTACTGTACGGGGGCCTCCTCAAATCCCCAAATCTTACTCTCCAATCCCTAGTCCAAAATCCCCCAAAATTCACTTTAAAAACACATAATCTAAAATAGGTGTATTGTGTAAGAAAAATAGATACATCGATTATGATATTCCAACAAGTCCAAAATGAGTCGAACATGATCCGAATCACAACCGAGGCCCCCGAGACCCTATCCAAACATACTAACAGGTCGTAAAACACACGACGAACGTAGTCGAAGCCTCAAATCACATCAAATAACATCAAAAACCTGAATCTCACCCCAATTCAAGCCTAATGAACTATTAAACTTCCAACTTCTAAAACCAATGCCGAAACACACCAAACCAACTCTGATTTACCTCAAATCAAGTTATAAATGACACAACGGACCAATTTCAACTCCCAAAACAAACATCTGAAACCGGTATCAACAAAGTCAACTCTCGGTCGAACTTCTCAACTTCCAAACCTTCAATTTTTTCCAGTTCAAGCCAAAACGACCTACGGACCTCAAAATCAGTATCCAAACAAACTCCTAAGTTTGAAATCAGCATACGAAGCTATCTGAACCATCAAACTCCATTTTCGAGTCATTTACTCATAAGCAAACATGCGGTCAACTTTTCCAACTTATGCTTCCGACATTGGGACTATATGTCCCAATTCATTCCGAAACATCCCAAGAAATAAACATACCATCCTAACAAGTCACATAACCACAAATGAACATAGAATGAACAATAATAAGGGAACATGGCTATAATTGTAAGGCCTCGAAAATTTTGCTAAGGGATCTAAGGTTTTTTGGTGCAGAGGTATGCTAATGCGTTTGCAAATTGTAGAAAGCGAACCACGGTATGGAATATTTGGGTTGCACAATGCATTAGAGAGTTAGAGGTAAAATGTTGCAAAACATGACCGTTCTGTGGTCCATTGTGCGACCGCAGAATCACCCGCGGACCACAATATCTGTCGCAAAGTGAAGCAGAAAGTTGGCAAACTTTGAAATCATTTTGTGGCCATTCTACTGGCCATATTATGATTCTAATATCGCAAAATGGTTGCAAAATGATTGTGCTATCGCGGAATCGACATGCCATTTTGTGGCCATTCTACTGGCCATATTATGATTCTAATATCGCAAAATGGTTGCAAAATGATTGTGCTATCGCGGAATCGACATGCCATTTTGTGGCCATTCCGCTAGTGTCACGCCCCAACCTCAGGAAATGCGACCGACGCTTAACCGAGTGAACCCAGTAGAGCAAGCCCGTTAGATACTTTCTACCCAGCCGACCCATGAAAAAGAGATGACACAATTTCATTAATTAGACAGTAGGAAGTTCATACATACAATACTAAATCGTTTCCTTAGTTACTCCACTTTTAAGTCTCAAAATACACATATTCTTATAGATTAAGTGGTATAAGATAACTTGTTTAATATTCCCAACACCCATATACAACCCACATAATGTCTACGGAGCCTCTAAAAGATATCAAAGAGTCTATGATAGTGCCGGGTATAAGGCCCCGGCTACACCTTGAGAAGTTTTAATAATATGAACAAAAGATACAAAATGTGACCTCGGGATGAAGTAGGGATCGCCAAGTCTACTGGGAAGAGGATGTACCACTATCGCTGATCAGCACTGGCTGCTATGGAACCACCTGCATCCATTTAAAGATGCAGCGCCCCTAGCAAAAGGGATGTTAGTACTGTTAAATAGCACTAGTATGTAAAGCTAAACACAATCTCAATAGAATGAATGATAATACAGGGGGAATAGTCAAGAATTCAATAAGGGCTTCAAATAATAAGTTTTCAAGTCATATAAGTTTACAAGTCAATCTCCATGTTATTAGGTTGGGTGATCTTTAGTGGCGATATTCCACAATGCAGAATACCACCGTATTCTTTCATGGAGTCCGAGCACGACCAGATCGGCTATGTTGTATCACTTGATACATCAACCATAACCACAATTTCATCATAATTTCAAGCACAATAACACCATATGTGCGGCATGGAGTCCGATCATGGCCCGATCAGCTAGGCTGTGTTACCCAAGACATTACCTTTTTCAGTCAATCATCTCACATCATACTTCTTTCATATACTTTCTATTCATTGGCACTAGTGGCCAAAATTTTAAACTCATTCTTAGCACTTGACCGTATTTCATAATTCTAGTTCCCTTTTCCACAATCAAACATAATTATCATTATTAACAACAATAAGGCTTTCCATTCAAGACATTAAATTCATATATGAGAAATTTGGAAATCTTAGGCACATAGAGGTTTTTCATACAATTTGGCATAACATCCTTTATTTCGATCTTGACTTGAAGTCTTATTATTTCTAACACATATTCCACATTTTGAACACATCCTAAAATGGCGAGATGACATGATGAAGCATTTAGAATAACTATTGAACATACGTCCTTCAACACAAACGCATTGGGAATAGCCAATTCAATAATGGTCAAGGACTTACACCGATTATATGAACACTGTGGGATTCGATTCTAAGAATAAGGGGGTTTAGGCAACATACCTCAATCGAGCTTCCTTTAAACTTTAAAATGTTGTGGACTTCTTAGCACTTCAATCTATTTTAGAAATATAACAAGTTACTAAGATTAGGAAGATGGTCATGATTCTAGCTCATTTGAGCATATTATCAAACATTAGGTGTGCATCAATGCTTTAAGGCCCTTTTTCTTGAAGATTCCATCATTCCCCAACCCATTCTCTACCAGTTTTAGCTCACAACCTTCCCACATACTTCAAGAATACATGCATGCAATACAACAACAGCCACAACCAATAATTGTCTATCTAATTATCCCATGTTTTGTACATTTCGAAATTGAGAGCTAGGACATAGATTCTTACCTTTAGGATGAAGACTTCCTTTGTTAATCCTCAATGATTGAGCAAGAATTGATGGATAATAGGTTGAAGGTTACTCCCCCACTCTTAGAACTCTCTGACTCTGAAATATCATAAATGTGCTCAAAATGAGCTATGGCTTATGTTTTAACGAAGAAGGGTCGGGTTTAAAAACCCCAAAAATGAATCCCTGGAAAAAGGATATGCGGTCGCATTTGCGACCGAAGAATTGTTATGCGATCCACACATCGGCCACATAATTTGGGTGCCAAAACTAGAAAGGAACTAATCGGGTCTACAGTCACTATGCGGACCGCATACCTGTTCTACGGTAGAATAACGCACCACAGACCGGTTCTGCGATCGCATAATGCACCGTATAACCTCCCACTGAACAATCTCAAAGTTGGATATGCGAAAAGAGTGTGGCCCGTGAAATGATTATGTGGTCGCATAATGGGCCACGAAAATGACATCGAGATGACCCAGAAAACTGCCCCACTCTACGACCATTCTACGGTCCACAGAGTGGTTCTGCAGTCGCAAAATGGGCCATAAATGCCTACTTCTGCCCAATATTTTCCTATAACTCCCCGCACACTGTTCAATCCAAAAAGTCAAAACTGCGGCTCGCAAGCTCGCTGTGAAGCAATTCTACTAGTGTTAACCTCTACACCTACCCCGGAATCACGGAACCCAGATTTTTAGAACTATTTGCACTGGGACTTACAGCTGGCCACATATTGATTTTGCTATCGCGGAATTGACATGCCATTTTGTGGCCATTCTTCGGACACATATTGATTCTACTATGATATAATTGCACCACAAAATTGATTTCGGGGGTCTTTTGTGGAAATTTTCAAATCCGACCCTATTTTGATATAAAGTCTTAGGGGATCATTCTAAAAGGTAAAATATGTTTTTTTAGAGAGAGGAGAGAGTTGTTTTAGGTAGATAAGGTGAAGACCTAGCATGCTAATCATCCATTCTAGCCCAAATCTTCAAGAATCAAGGAAGCCAATCACTAGATCTTCATATAAGAGGTAACGTTCTACTCCCTAGCCATAAATTTCGGGATTTGGACTAACAATTGGTACTAAGAGTTATGATTCTTAGGTGTGGAGGCTATTGAACTAAAAATGGTAAATGATTTGTTGTGGGTTGTAAGGATTCCACCATAGAAACCTTGTAGTGGAAATTAAACCTAGTGCTTGATGAAATGCTTAAGTGAGCTAAAAGCATGAATCTCTCCCTAGTTATGGTTCAATTTTGTTATATCTCAAGTTGATTGGAATTGCTAGAAGTGTTGGGACGTTGTGGTAATCTACGGGAAGCTCAAGCAATGTATGTTGGCTAAAGGTCTATCCTACAATTTAATCCCATGATTTTCTTGTAAGTCCCGAGTTATTCATTATAAATTAACTATCCCGAATAAGATTATTGATGAAAGGTATATGTTCAAAATGTGTTCTGGATGCTCTTATTATATGATGTTATCCTTCGG
>AWOL01S0066620.1:0-16810 GCA_000715115.1 Nicotiana otophora
TTCCGCATTTACTTTTCAAATTCTTACTCTAGTTTGGATTCCCGACCTTGTCGTTATCAGAAATATCCCAAAAGAGATTACGCGGAATATAGATATGAGAATGGGCCAACGAGTAGTTAGTATTTGATTCAAGAAGAGCCTAGTTATGGCTAGACAAGAAGATACAGACGAATCAGTAGATTGTGCAAGATAAACGTAGTTAACCCCAACATAGTGAATTCACTCTCGCAGACATGACGTCTTAATCCTTGAGAAATATTCAAATAGGAGTTGGGGTAGTTAAAGGTACTGTATAAGTGTTATGGAAATAAAAGAGAGTCCCACTAGGAAGATAGTCAAAAATTTCAGTTCAGAAGCAACCACACGAGCACAAGGGCACTGAAGTCAGTAACTAGGGATAGTTATAGGCGAGTAAGAACATCAAAAATTCCGTCATGTATGTGATGTAATAAGCTCGCAACTTTACAAGAGTCAGAGGGTCTCCCCTAAGTACTACAACGAAAGACTAGCTGAGGAAATAAGGAAAAAGGTTTAAACTTAAGCATAGTAACTTTAAGAATAAATGGTCTTGTAACAACAATCTCACTATAATATTGAATACACTCCATAAGAAAAGTGACACCTATTGTGGCTAATGAACGGGAAAAAAATCAAAGGTGATATTTGAGATCATATGAGTTACAGGAAATTCCAGTATTTGTGGGCAATAAGATAAGCCAAGTGTTCATGCAACATGTGGTAGAACGACCAGAAAAAATAATTGCTTACATTTAAAGACAACTGAGAAGACACGGAAGGAAATCTATGGTGATATCAAGTTAAAGGAAGGTTGTGAGTAGTATAAATAGATATATGTAGGTCTCAAGCTAAAGTATCGTAGAGCGACAAGGTTTTAGGTAGACAGGAGTAAGGATAAAAAAAGGTGAGTGAGAAGGTGACGAGAATAAGTAAGTCCTTGGGATTAAACCAATCAAAACAAGAGAGTTGATAGTTTCCGTAAGTTATAGAAAGCTCGGTACAGGCTGAATGAACTCAGAGGAGTCTAAGACTAGGAAAAATTAGAAGAGATGAAATGTTGCCCTGGTAGTAGAATGTGAGTGTAATGGTGATAAATAAGAGGATGATGTTTAGGCCTTTGATTGAGTAATGATTTTAAGAAAAGGGATTTAATTGCATAGGATTAGAATATCCCCATAAGNCATGAATTGCATAGGATTAGAATATCCCCATAAGATGAATCACGTTGGGATGCTATGAAATACGGTTATTGAAGTATAGTATCATCCCTAGGTGGATCAGTCAAATCACTTCAAATATTCCCCGATGCAGCGTGAGCCCTAGTGACAATGTATTACGTAAGAGGTTTAAAGTTATCAGTGGTAGATTATGGATCAACATTAAGGTGAATCAATAATGGATGGATAAAAGTTCCAAAGTATGAGATGATATTAGGTTGTCATTCTTAAGATGAACAGTAATGAGGAAGCATAAAAGGACTTAGATTTATACATATAGGATAAGCAGCGAGAGAGTAACCTGGAGTTGGGTAGCAGACCTCGTTAATAAAAAACCGAAGTAAGACTTTTGGTATAGTATGACCTACCTAGTTGTAGTAAAGCCATAAGCATAGATAACAGAAGCTATGAAACAACATATAGCAATAGTCGAAAGTTCGACAAAGTACCGAGCGAAGAACTTCAGTACACCTATAGATTCCCAGAGGGACAACTTGTCATAGTTCGGTATATGTTCACAATATAAGGCCTAGAGATTGGCTAAAAGCTTAAGGAAAAAGGAGAGAAGAGTTGCATAGGCGCACATACAAANCAATTAGCCTAGAGATTGGCTAAAAGCTTAAGGAAAAAGGAGAGAAGAGTTGCATAGGCGCACATACAAAGTCAGAGTCGTACATGCTGCATGACAGAAGGTAGTAACACTCACGAGATTGGAAAAATTCCGATCACAAGTCGTAGTGTGAGTAAGTGGCCTAAAGGGGGGAATGCCCTGGCCATTGGATTTATTCACAGAACAGTTTCCTAGATGGAAAGTACAATATTAAATTATTCGTAAGAGCTATAGGTTATGTGACTGATAAGTGCATCAGTCAACATTCAAGGACGAATGTTCCAAGGAGGGGAATGATGGTACACCCCATGTTTTTGTACATGAGAATACACCGTAAGTCAATTGATGTAAGCTTAGAACTGAGATCGTATTTGAAAGTACATTAAGTAAGTTAATCATGTTACCTTGGAGGTTACAGATCTTTAAGATCATGGATAACAAGTACCAAGAGGGTTGAAAGGTTTAAAAGCCAAACAAATTAAAGAAAATAAGTTTTGTCGAATGTCGACAAGTTGGAATGTTATAACATGTACTTTTGGGATGATACTAGTGTGCTTAATATGATAAGGAGGTTAGTTTTTTGAGTTATTGTAGTCGTATGATCGTCGTGCATTACGTTTTGAAGTCAAGCGAGTTGTGAAATAAAATCTGGCTAAGGTCATCACAAGTTACATTCAAAAATATGCTTATAATTAGGTCAAATGTAGCTGAGCTTTTCTCCAAATATACTTAAAATTACGGGATGTTCCACCTACAAAATTATGGGATGTTCCATATTGTCAATCCATGAACTTCGCTCTATGCCAACCAAACCGTGCCACATAGCCCATCTCTCACACTCACAAAATAAGCACAAACGATCCGGGCCATCGATTTAAACCATCAACGATCTATATTTTATCCCCATTTTTTCTTTCATTTAAACTTCCCGTCGGATTTTATCATAGTTGTTGGATCATACAGATCCAACGGTTCATATATTTCCCATAAAAATATTCTCAAAATATTTTACTCGCTGATTTATCAAGGCCATTGATCAAGTGATCCAACGGTCCGAAATTCATCTCCCAGCCTTAACCCTAGAGATCGACCCCAATTCCCAACTAACCCTAAATCATTTCCACATAAACAGCCGCCGTCTTTTCCCCTTTTTCTCTCTACACTCTCATCTGCCCTGACCCCATCAATCTCAAAACCCTGCACAAATCTGTGCAAGGTCAACAAATGAACCTCAAATCATCCCTTTTGCCTCCTGAATCCGCGAATTCAATTGGTTAATTTTCTCTATCATCACTCAAATTGAAAACGCCTAAAATTTGAAACCCTATCTAAAAAATAAAACTTCAAATCGTTCGATTTCTCTTATGCTCCATCAAATCAGAGTATGCATGGTGTTTTTTAGAGTTTCATTATGAGGATTCAATACCTAGAGGTCAACCGCAGTGACCTCTGGGTTTTATAACCTTAGCCGATATATTCTGAGATTCAGTTCGCTCACGTAAAATCCCTCAATGATTTTCCCCTCCGTCTTCTCTGATTTTACTCACTTTTCTTTCATCATCTGTTAATCGTTATCTTCCATTCACCATTTCAAATATGTTAGAACCCATGTCATTGAATGACACTATAAATAGAGCCTTCAATGCTCTCACCTAACAGGACCTAACACGAACATACATCAACATACACAATTGAAAGCTCTGAGTTCATATATGTTATGTCAGCTATTGCCATGTTTGATAGCTTAATTCAAGCTATATTCCTAACTGTCTTTAAGGGGGAATACTTGTTGTCTTTGTGCTATATCACCTCTTGGATTAACTATACTGTCAACATATCTAAAATTGATCCTCATTATGATGTCTGTGTTTATCAAACTAACTAGTCTACTTGGATTAATTGTTCTGCTACTAGAACCATGCCTACTTAATATATGTGAAACTTTCATTTTCTGAAACATCTGTAATGAACCAACTAATCTGATTCTATGTCACATGATCCTCTACTATGCTCTATAGTCTTGCAATCCATTAAGAACATCTCTTGTATGTGTTTGGGTATCCTCTTTTAAGTTTCTGCACTCATTTTGTTTTAAGTAGAGTTCTTGCTTGTTTTTCATGTAAAGGATACTTATGTCTGTGTTGTCATAATTCTCTCTTAGAACTGCATTATCACATAAAAGAAACTGAATCTTGAAAAGCTTAACCACCTAGAATCTGAAGTGTAAGGTTAATTGTGATTATCTATGAACTTGAGGGAAACTCATTGATGTTTTCCTGGCTTGTATTGTGAACTTGAAAGGGTGAGTGATCATGTTATTGGCTTGAATTAAGATTAAGGTTGACCTGCAACCTACATAAGTATCTCTCTTTATACTCGTTAAGAATTGTGAACAACCTTGTTAATTCATACATCTAACAGAAGTGAGGATTTAACCTATGTGTGCATCCTTGATTGTTCTAAATATAGTTTGATAGCTGTTGTAAATTAAATTAGGAAATCCTTATAATTTGAATCAACAAGTAGGGTTAATGAAATTAACAAAAATATCCTCTCCACCCCTCTTAGATCATTAGACTTAGCACTTAAACCTGAACTAGCCTACTAGTTTTTGCCTCTCTTTGTTTTACATATGTGATTAGTCCTTTTAAAGTATTTTGGTACATGATGAATATCCCTGTGTATTGTGAGTATTTACAGTAGCCTACACTCTTTTGTTTGGATTGTGATCTTAAAGTCAATAATGTAATCTTTGACTGTTATACTTTGGTAAAGGTATTCTATATGGCTTCTGTAGGAAGTAAAAATACCCGACCATGTGTGTTTACTGCTGCTACTATATTGTTTGCTACAATGAATGCCTCATTTGTAATTAAACATGTAGGGAAGAGTGAGTGTGAATGGGTAAGGGTATTTGGGAGTAGGACCTAGTTTATGGTTGAGATGCCCTCCCTGACTCATGCACTGCTCGGGATCCCTATGAACCTTGTGAACTCTGAAGTGCCAAGGATCCAAAGGGTATATTGTCCATGAATGAGATTTTTCCCTAAGCTCTTAATCATTGACACTTATTAATCCCTTTAGAATTAATGTTAAGTGAAAAAAAAGGGCTTTATTGTGATCATTATTTTTGTTTACTTTATTGGGCCTTACATTGTCTTTGCTATATCCTTAACCACGGTATTTGTTATTTCTTATTGGGCCTCTTGTAACATTGATAATGTTTCCCTTTCCTTTTGCATATGTGATTTAACTAGGCCTGCTAATTTCTTAAGAACTCACGACCAAGTTCTAGCCAAGAGCCCAAGTCGCTGAAGCCTGCCGCTGCTGTTCGAAATCTACTGGGCTAACATTTCTTTTAGGCCCAAATCCTGAGTCCAGCTCCCTTTCCTTCCTCACTATTAGATGAATTGAATCTGTTATCTATTTTCTATATGTATATGACACTAACTATATTGATTGAATGTTTTTATTATTCCTTAATCCTTTGAGGAATCTAGGCAAGCTAAGATCCATAGCTAATAAAAGGAATCACTGTTACATTACGATTAGCTATAAAATTTCGGCACTTTGGTCATTTGTCTTTCATTACACAAGATTTCATTTTTACTCACGCTAACCATTTTAATGGAGTTCTTTGAAGTTCAAACCAGATTTGAAAAGGAAGCAATTCTTCTTTTAAAACCCAGAATTGACAGGGAGATTTCAAAGTCAGTTTTTTCATATAAATAAAATCAACACGGTTGGAATCAAGGACAATTAAACCTCAATAATATTTTCTTCAAACACATAGCTACAAATTGAAACAAATTCCAAATGGTATATTCAAGGCCCATTTTCTAATAGTCTTTACTCTACTAGATTTTTATAAGTAGCCATGTTATTTCAAAAGATAAAGTATTCAAAACATAGCCACATCTTACATCTTTTCAAATCTTATAGATTGATACATTATAAACACATTTCCAAATCTTTTCAATCATGTAGATGTAAACATTTTAAAGGGCTTTTAAAAATCAAACATATATTCTCTTTTCAAAGTATATATACTATTTTCTTTCAACTGACAGATGTTAAACAAGACAGATTAAGCCACAAACCTTTAACCACTAACTAAGTAGAATACAATAACAACATACCTAGTATTATCCCACACCGTGGGGTCTGGGGAGGGTAGTGTATATTCTCATCTATGCTACCTTCATCTTCTGGACATGAGCGATCTTGACTGGCCAATACTCAACCCCATACAACATCGTTGGTCTGACCACCACTCTATAAAACTTACCCTTAAGTTTTAGTGGCACCTTTTTATCACACAAAACACCGGAAGTGAGTCTCCATTTCAACTATCCCGCCCCAATACGATGGGTGACATCTTCATCAATCTCCCTATCCTCTTGAATAATAGACCCAAGGTACTTAAAACTCCCTCTCCTACGGATGACCTGCGAGTCCAGCCCCACCTTCACTTCCCCTCCTTCAGTCTCGCCACTAAACTTATACTTCAAGTATTCTGTCTTGGTCCTGCTCAACTTGAAACATTTAGATTTTGGGGTCTGTCTCCATACCTCTAATTGCGCGTTCACACCGTCTCACGTCTCATCAATGAATACAATATCATCTGCAAATAGCATGCAGCACGGCACCTCCCCTTGGATGTGGCATGTCAGTACGTCCATCACTAGTGCAAACAAAAAAGGGTTGAGTGCCGACCCTTGATGCAACCCCATCATAACCAGAAAATGGTCTGAGTCCCAACCCACCATCCTCACTCGGGTCTTAACTCCATCAAACCTGTCCTTAATCAACCTAACGTAGCCAACCGGTACACCTCTAGCCTCAAAACATCTCCATAAAACCTCCTTCAAAAATTTATCATACGCCTTTTCAAAGTCGATGAACACCATATGCAATTCCTTATTTCTCTCCCTATACTGCTCCATCAATCTCTAAACAAGATGGATGGCTTTTGTAGTCGAACGCCCAAGCATAAACCCGAACTAGTTTTCAGAAATAGACACACTCCTTCTAGCCCTTAGCTCTACCACTCTCTCCCACACTTTCATAGTATGGCTAAGCAGCTTGATACCCTGATAGTTATTGCAATTTTGGATATCACCCTTGTTCTTATATACAGGAACCATCGTGGTCCACCTCCACTCTTCGGTCATCTTCTTCGTTCTAAAAATGACATTAAATAACCTAGTGAGCCACTCCAAGCCTGCCTTGCCCGTGTTCTTCCAAAACTCCACCAGCATTTAATCCGGCCCTGTCGCTTTGCCCCTACTCATCTTACAGATAGCCCCCTCAACTTCATCAACTCTAATCCGCCTAAAATACCTAAAGTCACAATGACTCCCGGAGAGTTCCAAATCATCCAGTACAATGCTCCTGTCCCCCTCCTCGTTCAAGAGACTATGGAAGTAGGTCTTCCATCTCCGACGGATAAGCTTTTCCTCCAACAAAACTCTACATTCTTCATCCTTGATGCACTTCACTTGGTCCAAGTCACGCGCATTCCTTTCTCGCGCCATGGCTAACCTGAACAACCTCTTACCCTCATCTCGACCCTTGAGTTCCTCATACAAACGACTAAAAGCTGCAGTCTTGGCCGTCGTAACTGCTAGCTTTGCCTCTTTCTTAGCCAACTTATAACGCTCCCTATTCTCCCTCTCCTTCTCCTTGCCTACGCTTTCTACTAGCTTCAGATACGCTGCATTCTTGGTTTTCACTTTTCTTTACACCTATCCATTCCACCACCAATCTCCCTTGTGACCACCAGAGTAACCCTTTGAGACTCCTAAGACCTCTCTCGCGGCTTCGATAATGCATTGCGCAGTCGTGATCCACATAGTGCTTGTGTCACCACTACTCCTCCAAGCCCCCACAGTCACCAGCTTGCTTCCAACTCCGGTGCTTTAGCTTCCTTCAAGGCTCCCCCTTTTATCCTATGTTGGCTATACATCGCCCTCTTCTTTCTCTTCCTCGTGATTTATAGGTCCATGACAAGGATCCTATGAAGGGTCGAGAGGTTCTCACTCGGGATGACCTTGCAATCCATACAAAGACCTCTATCGGACTTCCTACAGAGTAAATAATCAATCTGAGTCTTGGCCACCAAACTCCGGAAGGTGACCAAGGACTATCACCAAATCAAATGCTCTAGCAAAGTCCAACAGAGACGTTCCTCCTCCGTTTCTATCTCCAAAACCAAAGCCACCATGCACATCATCATCCCCCCCAGATGTCGCTCCAATGTGGCCGTTGAAATCTCCTCTCATGAAAAGCTTCTCGGTATGCGGGATACCACATACCATCACATCCAAATCCTCCCAGAAATGCCTCTTTACTTTTACACATTGATTATGTTCAAAGTAAAACCTCCAATAACTAGCTTAATAGACATCAACCTGTCATTCACCCTCCTAACATTCATCACTAGTTCACAGAGGTCCTTATCAACCAAGATACCTACCCTGTTCCTGCCCCCACCCTCCCAGAATACCAAAGTTTGAAACTGCCCACATATCGTGCCTTATCTCCTACCCACCTAGTCTCATGTACACATGCTATATTAATCTTCCTTTTCTCGAGAATCTTCGCTAACTCTACAGATTTTCCAGTCAAAGTTCCTATGTTCCAAGATCACACTCTCAGCCTAGTAGCTCCCTTAGCCCTCTTACCCCCACACCCTCTACCCCGCGCTTACACCCCCGAGGACACGACCTTACCCTACCATCGTTCACCAAAGACATTATAATCTAGGAGTCACTACGCAAGCACTTTCCCGAAAAGAAGCGAAGTTTTCCCTCATCAGAGTTTATTTTTTGTAATAAATTTGGTCCAGTATATTATACGGGAAGTCTTCCGTCTGAAGGCTTGTTGTCCAATATTTTATACTGGGTGATTATTATAATATACTTGAGTTGTGTTTGATTCCAGTATATTATACGGGAAGTCTGCCATCTGTAGGCTTGTTGTCCAGTATGTTATACTGGATGAGTTATGTTTATACTAGAGTTGTGTTTTATTTCTGATTACTTTTTTTCAATGATTATTTGTATATATATTTTTTAATATGCTCTTTGATTATGTCTTTTATTTATACCCCAGTATTTTTTTATGGAGTTTCATTGTTTCTAATTAATTTGATTCCGGTATATTATACGAAAAGTCTACTACTTGTAGGCTTTGTTGTCCAGTATGTTATACCGGATGAGTTATGTTTATCCTGAACTGCTGTTTATATACTGGATGTTGATCGTGTTTACTAATCTAATTTGTAATATGCGTGTTGTCATGACCCAACTCCATGTAAGGCCGTGATGGCGTCCAGCACCGTTGCTGGACAAGCCAACAGCGAACAACTTAGTGATTTCCCATTTTTGTTTATTAAGCAATTCTAACATTTTGCTTTACTTACATTTAAAGCATTTGATAAATAAAGGATTTTTAAGGCAGACAAACGGAACATCTAAAAGCAGTTATAACTATGGAATTACAACCCAAAAATCAAAGTGTACTAATATATGCCAAGATCTGTTGTCACAAGTGTGTGGGCAACTAGTAGAATATACAAAAGATGACTATCCTACTGTCTGAAACAGAATAGACAGATAAAAACAAAAGAGAAACTACGGCACGCTGCTGAACAGCTCAGAAGGGGCAGCTCACTGTGAAGTCTCAGTCCAAGATCAGGTATGCGCGTCGGGTGGGTAACTAGATGCACCAGCCTCAGATCCTGTACAATTAAGTACAGAAGCGTAGTATGAGTACATAAACAATATGTACCCAATAAGTATCCTGCCTAACCTCGAAGAAGTAGTGATGAGGGGTCGACTTGACACTTACTAGGGCCAATAATAATGTCATTAAAGTGTTATGCTAAGTATAGATATCATGAATAATTCTGACAGTTTAATAACTGGAAGAGATAAGTACTTTTTTCATAAATTTAAAATTTCAATTTCGGTCATATCATTTAACCACTTACATTTCAAGGCATTTAAGCAGTATAAATCACGGCGAGTACCAAATAATTAACATGGGCAATTATACCGAGGTCGTACGGCCCGATCCAACAAAAATATTTATACTGTGCACTGCTGGAGGGTCGAACAGCGCGAATATAAATGCATCTATTTACTATCGAGGCGCTCGGCCCGATCCACAAATAACAACTATTTTCAAGAAAGCACAAGTTTTCCATTTACAGTCAAGTATCTCATACAAACCTTCAAGTAAGTGAATTTAACCTTATACAATTCATTTATCAATTTCTATCATGACTAAGTAATTATATTAGCAAGTAAGGGCACAAACATTCCAAGTATAGCGTGGTACAGGTCCTAAGCTACCCGGAAAATAGCATAATAGAGCTATGTAGTGCCTCTCGTCACCTCGTACATACGTAACCCCCACAATTAGGTACAAACATTTATTTAATTCACCTATGGGGTTAATTCCCTCTTACACGGTTAGAAAGGAGACTTACCTCATCTCAAAGCCTATTTCCCAATTCAAGAACGTGCTCAAACCTCTAAATTTGACGCCAAACGACTCGAAGCTAGTCAAACATTATATAAACTAATCAATCTATGCTCAAAGGTTCATAATTTCACCATTTAAGTGATTACCCAATCTAAATTGCAAAATTCCTAAAATTCACCCCGGGCCCACATGCTCGGATTCCGGAAATATTTAAAGAAAGTTGTTACCCATAACCTTAGGAACATAAATATATGATTTATTAAATTTCATAACAAATTTCGTGGTTAAATCTCATTTTTATCAAAAACCTAGATTTTTTCCATCTAACCCATGAATTCTACAAATTTACATGTTAAAATCTACCCATAATAAATGTATTAAACTCACATTAGGTAGGAATTACTTACCCTCAATAGCTAGGTTGAAATCTCCGTTTTTGAAGTTCTAAAATCACCCAAGTATGTGAAAATGGGAGACAAATGCCTATGTCCCGTATTTAAAACAATCTTCAGCCCAACTGTGACGCTCTTCTTCGCGAATATGGAAGAAGCCTCGCGTTCGCGAAGGCCTATGCTGACTGAGCATCGCGAACGCGACAACTCTTTTGCAAACGTGAAGAGCAAAGTTCACTTGCCCTCCTTGGCCCCATTTCCCCTATGCGAACGCGAGTGGGGTTCACGAACGTGAAGGCCTAGGCTCACATGGCTTCGCGAACGCGTCAGCCTGACCGCGAACGCAAAGGGCAATTTTTCCACTGCCCCAAATCCTTCTTCGCGAATGCGATGGCCTCTCGCAAACGCGAAGAAGGAAACCGGAACTGGAAAATCTGGTTTCTCAGATTTAGCTCCAGGCGGTCTGAAACATACCCGAGCCCCTCGGGAACCCGTCCAAAGGTACCAACAAGTTTGTAGTCATAATACGGACCTACTCGAACTCACGAAACGCGTAAAACAACAACAAATTCAAGAATCACACCCCTAAACCAAATTGGATCAAACTTTGAACTTCAAGTTTCTAAATCGATACGAACGCGTCGAATCATACTTAGACTACTCGGAATGACACCAAATTTTACGTGCAAGTCTTAAATGACATTACGGAACTATTCCCGGTCTCGGAAATCCATTTGGACCTCGATATCAGCAAAACCCGCTTCAAGCCAAAATTAAAGAACTTTTTAAAACTTTCAAGAACCAACTTTCACTATTAGGCGCTGAAATGCTCCCGGGTAATCCAAAACCCAATTCGAACATACGCCCAAGTGCGAAATCATCATACGAACCTATTAGAACCGTCAAATCTTATCTCGATTCCGAGGTCGTTTACTACAAATGTTGATCAAAGTCAAACTTGGCCTTTTAAGCCAACCTTAAGGAACCGAGGTTTCAGATTCCAACCTAGACTCTTCCAAATCCGGAACCAACCATCCCCGAAACTCATGAAATAGTAAAAGAATGTACATGAAGTCTTATTTAGGGGAACGGGGTTATAGAAAGTAAAATGACCGGTCGGGTCGTTACATTCTCTACCTCTTAAACAAACGTTTGTCCTCGAACGGGTTTAGATTCATACCTGAAGTGATGAATAAGTGTGGTTACTTGCTCCGCATGTCCTCCTCGGACTCACCTCCTCGACTGGTTGGCCCCTCCACTGAACATTTACCGCAGAAATCCTCTTGGATCTCAACTGGCGATCCTATCTAGCAACAATGGAAACTGGCCTCCTCTCATAACCCAAGCTCTCATCTAGCTGAATAGTGCTAAAGTCTAACACATGTGACAAGTCGGCATGATATCTCCGCAGCATAGACACGTGAAAAACTGGAAGAACCCCTGATAGGCTGGGAGGTAAAGCAACCTCATAAGCAACCTCCCCAACTCATCTCAACACCTCCAATGGGCCTATAAACCTTGGGTGAGACATACCCTTATTTTCGAATCTCATAATACCCTTCATCAGCGAGACTTTCAAGAGAACCTTCTCGCCTACCATAAATGATACATCACGCGCCTTCTGATCCGCGTAACTCTTTTGTCTGGACTGTGTTGTGCTAAGTCATTCCTGAATCAACTTTACCTGAATCAGTACCATATAACCTAGCCTAGCCGTGCTTAAACCACCCGATGGGAGAACGACATCGCCGACAAATGGGGCCATCTGGATGCTGGACTGGTAACTATTGTTGCAAACTCAGCCAAAGGCAAAAACTGATCCCACTACCCCCCCAAAGTCAATCACACATGCTCTCAGCATCTCCTCCAATATATGAATTGTCCGCTCTGACTGCCCGTCGGTCTGTAGATGAAATGTTGTGCTGAGCTCTACATGAGTCCCCAACTCACTCTGTACGGCTCTCTAGAAATGTGAAGTGAACTGAGGGCCTCTATCTGATATGATAGAAACAGGCACACCATGCAACCGAACTATATCCCTAATATAAATCTGGGCCAATTTCTCTATAAAGTATATGTAGTCACAACAGGAATGAAGTGAGCCGACTTGGTCAATTTTTCGACAATGACCCAAACTGCATCAAACTTCCGCAAGGTCTGCGGCAATCCAACTACGAAGTCCATAGTGATGCGCTCCAATTTCCACTCAGGTATAGTCATCTGCTGAAGTAGGCCACTTGGCCTTTGGTGATCATACTTGACCTGCTGGCAATTTAGACACCTAGCTACATACTCCACTATGTCATTCTTCATCCGCTGCCACCAATAATATTGTCTCAGGTCACGATACATCTTCGTAGCACCTGGATGAATAGAATACCGAGAACTGTAAGGCCCCAGTAGAGCTCTGAGTTGACTTCGCAGTGAGGTAAGTGTTAGGTTTAACCTTAATTTGAGAGAATTAGGAACCCTTGAACTATGTGTTATGTGAAATTCATGTGTTGCGGGGTATATGTGAGGTGACGAGTGCCTATACGCCGTCGAATTACTTGTTTCCCTGATTTTTCATATTTCATTAATTAATTCCTTCCATGCCTTAATTGTTACGTGTTTTAAATGCTTCCCATGCCTTTATTTGCTACTTGTCACTTATTATTCTCGTGTTAAAAATATTAGATTTTCCCATGCTTTCATGACTTATTGCTACTTGCCTTAAATAACTTACTTGTACTCTTAGTTGTCATTTATTTGAATTGTCTTGTTGTTTAGTATTCATTGTAGTGGATTTTTAATTTGAGACAAGATTTCCTTTCTGTTTATGCTTCATATCCATTACTCGTAGAAGACTCTTGTGATTTAAGTTGTTAAATTAAATGCACTTATTGATTTGTTTATACTGTACGGTGGGATCGGGTTGCGCGCCGCAATAGGTAAAATAAGGGTGAATTTATATTGATATGGTGGATAGGGTTCAGCGCCGCACCAGGTGAAATAAGAGTGGATTCATACGGTGAAATAATTGTGAATTATGATATTGATTCTGATTATATGGTGGGATCGTGTTGCTCGCCACAATATTTATTTATTTATTATTGTTATATTATTATGGTGGAATAATGAAGGATTGTGTTGTACGGTGGGATCGGGTTGAACGCCGCAACAGTCTATGTGTTTCTGTTTTCTTATCGTGTTGTGTTGGCTTCGGTATTTTCATACGAGACTCTAAGGATTGGTATTTCTGGCATTAACTGGTTTTCCTTCCGAGATTGAGTACTTTCATGTATTAACTACTTTAATTTGTTCCCGCATTTTCTTTCCTATCATTATTTTATGTTGCGTACAGGTTATTGTAAGTGACTGCCTTAGCCTCATCACTACTTCATCGAGGTTAGGCTCGGCACTTGTAGAGTACATGCGGTGGGTTGTACTCATACTACACTCTACACTTCTTATGCAGATTTTGGAGTCGGTCCCAGTGGCGATTCATAGATTGCTCGGGTCGGTTATTGAGTCTAGACTTGAGGTACAGCTTCTCGGCGTCTACAACCCTTAAAGTCCCTTTCTTTATCTTAGTTGTGTACTTTCCCTCAGAAAAATTTATTTTATTCAAACCTTTATTTGTACTGATCTAGTAGCTCATGTACTTGTGACACCGGATTCAGGATTGTAATAGATGTATCTGTTATTATGGTTCTTCCGTACTTTACCTCTGCTTTATTGCAGTTATTTCAGCTTCTTTATCATCATTTAATCTGAACTGTTAAGAATGGATAAATTATTCTAACGTTGGCTTGCCTAGCAAGTGAAATGTTAGGCGTCATCACGGTCCCGACGGTGGAACTTTCGAATTGTGACACTCGTGCTTGTCCGATACTATACACATCCCTTCTCTGATACCATATGCATCCCTGAACCTTTCTAAGAACCACTTCTATGATTCATTATTCTTCGAATGAATAACTGAATACGCCAGAGGAAGTTTTTTGCATGTTTACATTATGAACCACAGTTATTATACCAATGAAGAAGTAAATTATTTATGATACCAAATGAATATAATAAACAACAGCAAATTTAGTAGTTATATATTATTACTGATAATTAATTGGAAAATATTTGAACTTACCAACTGTATCCTGTGTGCATGCTGTGATTAAAACGCCTCGGTGTGTAGATTTCAAAAAGCTGCCATCAACTACAACAATAGGCTTGCAATATTTCTAACCCCTAATTGATGCATACAATGCAACAAAAACGTACAGGAAGCATCCATCTTCTGATTTATGGAGCTTTGCTACAAATCCTAGATTTGTATGCATCAGCATATAAATGTAGCTTGGGATCTTTTCATATGATTCGCTTGGATTCCCTCGCATTATTTCAGGAGCTTTCTCCTGAGATCTCCATGCTTTCATATATGTAATGTCCAAACTATAATCTTTTTTCATGTCATGCATTATCTCTGCTGGTGTGTATACCGACTTCGGATTATCATACTTGCTAGTTATCATACTTCTAATGATACCATAGGTAGCATGACGTTGCTTAGTTAATTTATCCTCAACTGAGCAAGTGTGAACACTATTAAACTTCGTCACTTTTAAGAGTTTTGTATTGTGCAAGCTTGAGGATTTCAAATACCACAAACAACTTTTGTTCACATATTCAATCTAAAACCTAATTTCAACATAATAATACGGTATACCATAAGCATAAAGCACCCTACTAGTTATATATCAGTAATATAAAACATAATATACAATTAATTTATATTCTATACATATAATGTGGTATACCAATTAGAAGACGCAAATAAAATAACTCGGTGATATAAACTACAATTGTATTCACTCCATATGTTGTAATATTCTACAAGTAACCAATTCTTTTATTATATTCATAATATTCACTTTATAATTTGGATGTATTCATAACTAGAAATATTCTATTATATATGGGTGTATTCATAATATATGATGCAAAATGTGCATCACTATTCATGTCTAAACCAGCAATATTTCCTTTGTATTCAAATTATATATTCAACATAAATATTATTTAATGACTAAGGAGTATTTTTCCCATGTAAAACAAAGATTAGCACTATTCAAACAAAACATAATAATACTCACATCATATATATTGACGAATATTCACATTGAACATGGAATAAACATCCAAGAGAAGAGTACCACATTTGTGAGTGAAGAACAGAAAGACTTCCACTTACCTCTTGGAACAAGACTTTTTAACCATGAATTGGAATTTCTTGCGTACTGCATAATGGTTCATCGCAGCATAAATTGTTTCTTTGTCTTGGTATAATTGTCCTTTTTCAATTTCTTGGTATAAAAGGTCGCTTATTATACCTTCAGAAAGTACACCATTATCGTTTTGATAATTTTCATCTCTGATTATCAACATAGTCTCCTCACATACTATTTCGGGTATTTCTAATCCTAGATAGTCTTCAAATAAAGTTCCTTTAGGTTTTGCATTTGAGAAACTCAACACAGTATTATTCTCCTTCATTGATATGCATAGCGGAATCTCTCTGAACTCTGGATTCCTCCTTTTCAATTCAAGATAAAGTTGAATGCTCATGTCGTTAACCACTTCGATTGGTGTACATCTGTAAGGCCCTGTAAAATTTTGCAAAACAAAATAATGTTTCGTGATGCCGATTTGGGCTTACGTGTTTGAGGATTGTATAAATTCATTTTGGGATGAATAATGCACTGAAGAGTAAAGGAAATATTTTGGCAAAAGAGGACATTTCTATGGCCCACTATGCGGTCGCAGAATCACTATGCGGACCGCATAATGGCCGCAGAGTGAGGTTGGGATCGGCCATTTTAGAGGTCAGGTTTGCAGTCATTATGCAACCGCAGACCAGTTCTGCGGTGCATTATGCGACCGCGGAACAGGTCTGCGGGCCGCATAATGACCGCAGACCGAGTCAGTCACGCCCAGTTTTGGAGGCCAAATTATGCAGCCGATACGCGGACCGCATATCAATTATGCGATCGCAGACCTTGTTCCGGAGCTCCATTTTTGGGTTTTTAAAACCCGACCCTACT
>AWOL01S0066632.1:8382-42503 GCA_000715115.1 Nicotiana otophora
CATAGATTACCGACAATTGAACAGAGTCACTATCAAGAACAAGTATCCATTGTCGAGGATTGATGACTTATTTGATCAGCTTCAGGGTGCCAAGGTATTTTCAAATATCAATTTGAGGTCAGGCTACCATCAGTTGAGGATTAGGGCATCCGATGTCCCTAAGACAGCTTTTCGGACTCGGTATGGGCATTACGNTGTTTATCGCTCATGTGTGGTTACCATAGGGAGTCTTGTGACTAGTGTAGATCTTCTACTTCTCGATATGGTAGACTTTGATGTTATGTCCCTGTCGGGTGGCATCCCTGGCAGGTCTACAGGAAACACCTCTGGAAACTCACGGACAACTGGTACTAAATCCATGGAAGGAACCTTCGCGCTAGAATCACGGACTTAAGCCAGATAAGATAGACACCCCTTCTCGACCATATGTCGAGCCTTCATATAAGAGATAACCCTGCTAGTAGAATAGCTAGGAGTCCCTCTCTACTCTAATCGAGGGAACCCCGGCAAGGCTAAGGTCACTGTCTTGGTATGACAATCCAATGTAGCATGATAAGGTGAAAACCAATCCATATCTTCTGTATTGACTTAGTTCCAGGTACTCAGCCCATTTCTATTCCGCCATACCGTATGGCCCCGCCAGAGTTGAAAGAATTGAAGGAACAGTTGTAGGACTTGCTTGATAAGGTCTTCATTAGACCTAGTGTCTCGCCCTCGGGTGCGCCCGTGTTATTTGTGAAGACGAAAGATGGATCGATGAGGATGTACATAGATTACCGACAATTGAACAGAGTCACTATCAAGAACAAGTATCCATTGTCGAGGATTGATGACTTATTTGATCAGCTTCAGGGTGCCAAGGTATTTTCAAATATCGATTTGAGGTCAGGCTACCATCAGTTGAGGATTAGGGAATCTGATGTCCCTAAGACAGCTTTTCGGACTCGGTATGGGCATTACGAGTTTCTAGTGATGTCATTCGGGCTGACAAATGCCCCAGCATCATTTATGGATTTGATGAACCGGGTATTCAAGCCCTATATGGATTCCTTTATGATTGTGTTTATTGATGATATCTTGATCTACTCCCGCAGTCGAGAGGAGCATGAGCAGCATCTTCAGATTGTACTTCAGGCTCTAAGAGACAGCCAGTTATATACTAAGTTTTCAAAGTGCGAGTTTTGGTTAGATTCGGTTGCTTTCTTGGGGCACATTGTATCAGGTAGACCCTAAGAAGATTGAGGGAGTTCAGAACTGGCCCAGACTCGCTTCAGCCACGGAGATCCGGAGTTTCTTGGGATTGGCGGGTTATTACCATCAGTTTGTGGAGGGGTTCTCGTCTATAGCAGCCCCGTTGACTAGGTTGACCCAGAAGGGTGCCCCATTCAGATGGTCAGACGAGTGTGAGGCGAGCTTTCAGAAGCTCAAGACTGCTTTGACTACGGCATCGGCGCCGGTGTTGCCCACAGGTTCAGGATCTTATACGGTATATTGTGATGCATCTCGTGTTGGGCTCAGTGTAGTATTGATGCAGGATGGAAGGGTGATTGCATATACGTCGCGGCAGTTACAGATTCATGAGAAGAATTACCCTGTCCATGACTTAGAACTGGCAGTCATTGTTCATGCGCTGAAGATTTGGAGGCACTATCTCTACGGCATGTCGTGTGAGATTTTCACGGATCATCGGAGCTTGCAGTACTTGTTCAAACAGATATTGGAGGATATACTCCGCACTTGTGTTATAGACTTTGGAGGTTCTTGGGATCAGTTCTTGCCACTTGCGGAGTTTGCCTACAATAATAGCTACCCGTCGAGCATTTAGATGGCTCCCTATGAGGCATTATATGGTAGGCGGCGCCAATCTCCGGTTGGATGGTTCGAGATGGGGGAGGCTTGGTTGTTGGGTACATATTTAGTACAGGTTGCCTTGGATAAGGTCAAGATTATTCAGAATCGACTTCGCATAGCTCAGTCCAGGCAGAAGAGCTATGCCGACTGTAGAGTTCATGATGTTGCATTCATGGTCGAAGAGAGAGTGTTTCTCCGGGTATCACCCATGAAGGGTATGATGAGGTTTAAAAAGAAGGGCAAGTTGAGCCTTAGGTATATCAGGCCTTTTAAGATTCTTGAGAGAGTGGGAGAGGTGGCTTACAGGCTTGCGCTGCCACCGGGTTTATCAGCAGTTCATTCGGTGTTCGATGTGTCCATGCTCCGGAAGTATCACGGTGATCTGTCCCATGTGTTAGATTTCAGCTCTGTCCAGTTGGACTAGGATTTGACTTACGAGGAGGAGCCGGTGGTTATTCTAGCCCGACAGGTTCGTCAGTTGAGGTCGAAGAGTTATCCTTCAGTCTGAGTGTAGTGGAGAGGTCAGCCCATCGAGGCAGCTACTTGGGAGTCTGAGTCGGACATGCGGAGTAGATATCCCCACCTTTTCACCAACCCAGGTACTTTTCTATATCCGTTCGAGGACGAACGATTATTTTAGAGATGGAGACTGTAAAGACCCGATAGGTCATCTTATATTTTAGAACCTAATTCTATGTTATGAAGCCTTAAATACCTCATTCTAGCCTTCCTCAATTTGCGTGTGCAGTCCGGGTGTTTTTTCGAAAAGCTTTTATATTAAAAAACTGAATAAAATATGAAATTTTTGCCTTAAAATCCATTTGAGTTGACTTCGGTCAACGTTTTAAGCAAACAGACCCGGATTCATGTTTTGACGATCCCGGTGGGTTCGTATCGTGATTTGGGACTTGGGCGTATGCCCGGAATCGAATTCGGAAGTCCCTAACTCGAGTTATCGCGCTTTGTTGAAATTTGAAAGTTAAAGGCTTAATGATTTTTGAAATGTTTGACCAATATTTGACCTTTTGGATATCGGGTCCGTATTTTAGTTCTGGAACCTGGTATATGTCCAATATTATATTTATGACTTGTCTGTCAAATTTGGTGAGAAACCGGGTTGGTTTGACGTGATTCGGACGTCCGGTTGTGAAATTAGAAGTTCATGTATTTTCTTAAAAATTTCATTTGATTTGGTGTTCAATTCGTAGTTCTAGGTATTATTTTGGCAATTTGATCGCGCGAGCGAATTCATATGATGTTTTTAGACTTATGTGCATATTTGGTTTAGAGTCCCGAGGGCTCGGGTGAATTTCGGATAGGCTACAGAGTGGTTTAGACTTAGAACTCAGCTGGTGTTCTCCAATTTCAGTGTTCGCATTTGCGAACATCCCAAATCCTGCCAGGCTCGCATTTGCGAAGAGTACCTGGGTCAGTAAGTGTTTGCATTTGCGATTAGGAGGTTGCAATTGCGGGGATGCCAGAGTTCGCATTTGCGAACATTTCATCGCAAATGCGATGAAAGTAGAGGTGCGCAGACTTCGCATTTGCGAGGTGTTCTTCGCATTTGCGGGGATTCGCAATTGTGAACCCCTGGTCGCAAATGCGACATCTGCAACTGAACAAATGGGACTTAGACGGGATTTTGGTTCATTCTCTCAAATTTTCAAAAAAAGAAACCCTAGAGGCGATTTTTCAAATAACTCATATTCCCTAATCCATTGGTAAGTGATTCTAACCTATTTTCCTTCAATCTTTCATTACATTTCATAAGTTTTTAACTTAAAATCTAGTATTTTCATGGTGAAAATTGGGGTTTTGGGTAAACTTAGTGATTTTTGTAAAATGGGGATTTAGACCTCAAATTGAGGTCGGATTCCAAAATAAATTACATAACCGGGGTCAGGGGTGAATAGGTAATCGGGTTTTGATCCGAATTTTGGGTTTGGACCAAGCGGGCCCAGGAGTTTACTTTTGTTGACATTTTCAATAATGACCTAAATTGGATTCTTTGCAATCGTGAATAATTCCTAAGGCTTAATTTGAATCATTTGGTTGGTAATTTGCTAGATTTTATTGGTTATGAGGCTTGTTTGAAAGGCAAAGATGTGATTGAGCTTTGAGTGGACCTTTGGAGTGAGGTAAGTGTCGTGGTTAACCTTGACTTTAGGGATTAGAACTTGTTTGTCTATTTACTACATGTTTAGATGTTAGGTACAACGTATATGTGAGGTGACGAGTACTTATGTGTTGTTTTCGGGTTAAAGCATGTGGGTGGGGACTTGTTCCTTGTAGTTTATTGCTTACGTTGATCTTGTTATCCATGCTTAGACTAGTTCCTTACTAAATTGATCGTTCTTATCGTGTTTACAGGCTTTTGTGATAATTGAGTATTGATTCCAAAGTTGAGATTGGTATTTTGGAACCATTATTGAAGTAAGACTTGCTCTTGTTGATTCTATCTCCCTACTATTACTTGTTCATTATTATGTGGTAAGGGAGAGTGTTAATACACGGAGGGTGATGTCGTGCCATATTGTGAGTGTTAATGCACGGAGGGTGATGTCGTGCCATATTGTGAGTGTTAATGCACGAAGGGTGATGCCGTGCCATATTGTGAGTGTTAATGCATGAAGGGTGATGCCGTGCCATATTGTGAGTGTTAAAACACGGAGGGTGATGTCGTGCCATGTTATGAGAGTTAATGCACGAAGGGTGATGCAATGTCGTATCTATTGATTTTTATTGTGAGGTTGAGAGTAAAAGCACGAAGGGTGATGCCGTGCAATTTTCTTCATTGTGTTTAGTTGTTTTCACTGGTTAAAAGTATATTGACTGTTCTGGTTATCATTTCCGTTGTATCTCTTATATCTTGTGCCCCTTTAGCATGTCCCCCTCCCAATAGTACATGTTTAATTGTTATTGTTATTTTCTTGTACATATATTGTTATCTGTACAGGTTTATTATGTGGGTGGTTGTCATAGTCCCGTCACTACTTCATCGAAGTTAGGCTCGACACTTACGAGTACATGAGGTCGGTTGTACTCATACTACACTCTGCATTTTTTGTACAGATTTTGGTACCGGCCCTAGCTGATCGTGAGACTCGGTAGTCCGGACTTGCTTATCGGAGACTCAAGGTAGATCTGCTGGCGTCCGCAGACCTTGGAGTCCCTTTCTATTTTCTTTATTTTACTATTTTTTTTCATTCAGAATAATTGTATTTCGTTCAGACTCTATTTGTAGAAAATCTTAGAAGGCCGTGAGTTGTGACTCCAGATCCGAATTGTATTAGATATTAGAGGCTTTATTGTCATGACCCAATTTATCCCTTTGTGAGTTGTCGTGACGGCACCTAGTCTCTACGACTAGGTAAGCCTAACACTTTGCAGAAATGAGATAAAAACTTGAACATAAACCACTAACAGTAACAAATATCTAATAAGCAATTGGATGCCACTCGGCATATACAATTATCACCAATTCCCAAAAACCGAAAACCCCCAAGTCACAAGCTACTAAAAAGTTTTAACTGTTCTATACATCTTTTCTATAGAAAGAGGAGGAAAAAAAATGAACATAGGAGGATAGAGAGGGACTCCGAGGATCTGCGGGCGCGTGCAGATGTATCTTGAAGTCTCCAATAAGCAGCAGCGACTGCAACTAGTGTTGAGGCTGGTACGATGAACCTGGATCTGCACGCGAAAAAAACATGTGCAGGAAAGGGCATGAGTACACCACAACGGTATACAGTAAGTGTCAAGCCTAACCTCGGTCGAGTAGTGACGAGATCAGGTTAAACTTCCGTTTTAGGGACCAAGTGTCCCAAAACACTCCGAAAAAAAAAGACCTCCCGGCAAGTCACATAAGCAGAAACAGATACGGGGAAAATAGTAAATAGAAAATCAGGGCTAATACACTCAAAACGACTGATCGAGTCTTTACATATAAGTCGTGGATCCGCAATTAGTTAGGATAAAAGTATCCAATAATAAACATTCTTGGCGACAAAGTTCTGCAGCGCCTTTTGGTCAAACATAGATCTGTCTTTTTTCGGAGTGCCAGCATTTTTACCGTAACAATGAGAAATCTGAATTTATTATAGTATAAAAAACTTAGGAGGGCCAAAAATAATTCATTTTCTTTTAATTTCAGAATCCCAAGTTTCATTTTTTTATAAGATAGTGTTGTTCAGCATAAGAAACGGTACAGAAAATTATTGAAAAATATAACCGTTATAACAAATGAAGACATGTGAGTAATAAATCCGACAGCAGCAAAATGACAAAAACAATAGGACAGTACGATTTTCCTTATGCAATATTGTTGACAAAATGACAAAGTTGATGATCTCTTAAGTTTTGGGTAGATTTAAAGGGGTCTTCTAAATATATTCTCAGCAGTTTTAGTTTCTTAAGTTTGTCAAAAGTAAACATATTTAGTGTCCGTCAAATATCTAATAGATTCTGACCATTAAATTTAACATGACGTGAGAAAAACAAAATTTAACTTGAAAGATCAAGAAAGTCTTATCAAATCTTAGGAACCGCAATACTTAAAATTGCACCAAACATCAAAAATAAATTAAATAGCAAACAATGACATCTCCAAAAATTGCACCAGATTCTAGATTTTGACAAAAGTAGCAGAAACTTCAAAAAGTGCAGCTTCAAATCTGAGTTCATGTTAAATCTTAATTTTTTTATAGGTCTCATCAAATCTAATAATTAGAGTTTCTTAAATATTTAGAGACCAAAATTGCGCAGGAGTATATTTATAGAGGATCGCTTTAAACCCACCCCTAAAACATAAGGGGCCGTAAAGTGCGAAAATTTTATTTTTTAATGAATACACGAGACGTTCATATGCACACTACCCAAGAAAGTTGCACAGCTTCTCTTCTTTTCTGTAGCTCACTCATTAAATACATCTCTCTATATTTTATTTTATATATATAAAAGAAAGAAGTCCATAATTGAGCTTACTTTGTACCCTTTACTAAGCTAACACAATTCTTGTACTCTTGTTTACTTCTTCTGGTTTCTTGGAGAAGCAAATGAGTAGTTGTTTTTGGTGAAAATAAAAAGGACTTTTGTCCTGTTTCACCCTCATTCTTGAGTGAGGGTTATACTCAAAATGAAGAGGTCTATTTGGTTCAGTTTATTAATGGGGGTGTTATTTTTGGGGACATTTGTGGGTTGTGGCTGGTCTCAAGAGAATGCTGATTCAGCTACTGCCGCAGTGTATATTGTGACTCTGAAAAAAGCTCCTATTTCTCATTTTTATGGAGAACTGAGGGTGAAGAATCAACACCACTCCACAAATGGTAGAGTTACCAGACTGGACATACCAAGGTATTAATTTCTTATTTTTTTTAACTGTATTACACTGACAGTGTAACAAATTTTTTACACTATTAGTCTAATTTAATTTTTTTTATAGCATGATATTAAATAGAGTTACTTGCAATTACTGTTTAACTGAATTAATTAGATAAATATTTTTAAATAAGTGCGTAGAACTTAAACTCTATTGAATATTGTGAATTGGATGGTTTCAAATGGAGTGGTGAGGATATTGAAGATTTATATAGCTGACCCAACTTTTTTGGTATTAAAGTGTAGCAGTTATTGTTGTTACACCCATAAATCTACCCTTTATTTCTACGTTGCTTCTAACGAGTGGCCTTTTTTGTGCTTACCCCTCTTTTTGGTTGTTCAATTTCAGCTGTTTTGTTCAATGAAAAGGGGGTGTTTTTAGTTGTAACTTTTGGGCATGTGTAATTAAAGCCTTTTACTGGCTTCAGCATTCTATTTGTCTTGGAGCATTTGTAATTATTAAAGTGTTTGAAGTTCTTGATTTATGGGTTAAAGAAGGTTATTTATTTGAAAGTTTCTGTTTTTTAGTGTTGAGTTATCACTGATAGAGAATCAGAATGCAATGAATTATTATGTTAGAATTCTTATGGAATGAAGCTTAACTGATTTTTGGCGGTAAATTTTACACTTCTTCATGGCTAAACTCTAACTTAATAATTCATTGCATTCTTTCTTCTTATGTGAAATTGAGAAGTTCACTTCTTCAGTCATATTACTGAGTTTTTTTTTCTTTCTGAATCAGCAATATTTCGCATATAGATCGAATGAATGGTTCCTACGTTTCTCAAATGCATGATTCTTTATTGAGGAGGGCATTAAGAGGAGAAAAGTATCTAAAAGTTTGCAGCTACCACTACTTGATCAATGGATTTGCTGTGTTTGTAACACCTCTGCAGGTATGTTGGCAGTTATGTAGAAATTAGAATTATCTTTAACACGTCATACATAGTTAAGCCATTACTCATTACACAGGCTTTTGTGACTTCCGTGTATTTGTTCAATTTGAAGGCTTTCAAGCTTGCAAGGAGGAGAGAAGTGTCAAACATTGTTTTGGAGTTCTCCGTCAGAACTGCTACTACACATACACCAGAGTTCCTAGGTCTACCTCGTGGGGCATGGGCTCAAGAAGGTGGATATGGAACTGCAGGGGAAGGCGTTGTGATTGGTTTCATTGACACTGGAATTGATCCTACACACCCCAGCTTCTCCGATAATTCACCTGAGCAAACATATCCTGTTCCCGAGCACTTTTCTGGCATTTGTGAGGTCACACAAGATTTTCCATCCGGATCTTGCAACAGGAAGCTTGTTGGTGCCCGTCATTTTGCAGCATCTGCTATAACCAGGGGTATATTTAATGCAACTAAGGACTATGCTTCTCCTTTTGATGGTGATGGTCATGGAACGTAAGTGTTCTCTACCATATGGGCATTTTCTTTGTAGCTTTTTGTGGCTTATTTGGTATTCAACATGCGCATACTGAATGTTGTTGCTCTTGATCATGATTAATATGTTTCTTCATTTCTTCTGAAGTATAATTTTTGGTGATCCACCTCCTTTATATATGATTTCGGGTCATCAAACTTTCTCTGTACGAATAAGACTTGAAAATGGTGAAGGAACCACTGAAGTATTTCGGTTTTGATAACGAACAAATGCCTGGTATTTAAGTGGAGAAAGATAGAGGGGTGGGCCCATTTCCACCGAGTTTCAACTCATGCACCACTGCCCCCCTTGAGGATTTCTCAGTTATCAAAATTTAATTAAAAACTTGAAAATGGTGAAGGAGATGCGAATAGGCTATGTGAAAATTGCCAGCACTCTGATCAGCTATAGCTGTATATATCATTTGTTTCTTTGCATCCTACCAACTTTGATCTTTTAATTTTACCTTGGCACTGAATGTGAAGCTACAGTAGGTTCCTAAGAAACGCTGCATCAAGCATTCTCTAAAGAAGTTGATATGTCTCTCCTTTAGGTTTAAAATTTTGAATTTTTTGTTTAAACCTGTAAAATATTCTCTTATCCAAAGTTAAAATTGTGGGACCCCAAAACTCTGCTGTTCAACTTCAGCAACTATCTTCATATTCAAAATCTGTACATGACAATAATATGAACTTTAGGCCTACTTTATAAACAACTACACCTCAGTCGGCTATATGAATCCTCAACTAACCATGTTTCTCCGTTTAACTTCATCACAGCCCTACTTTGTCGGTGAAAAATAAAGAAGGAAACTTAATAGGCCTACCCCAGATTAGCACTTTTTGATCAAGGCCTCTCTGAAGCCTCTTTAGGATATGTAAAGTTCTTATTTTGTTGGCCATAATGCATCATTCATGGAACTATCAACAGTTGAGCATGATACTCTAAGAATGTGGTGCAGTCTGGACCAGGGAGATGCTATATCCAATATCTTTTATGGAAATCCAATTGCTGAGGCTTCATTTATTTCAAATGTTAAATGGACCACCTTTCCATTAATAAATTCAGAAAGAATACAATTCAACAGACGCAGAAGATGCCAATGTCTAATTTGATGACAGTTACCTGATTTGAATCCTTGCTGATATCAAATTTACTCTGTCCAACAAATAATTGGTAATAGAACAACCACGACTTGATTTTCAAGGTTCCAGAAAACACAGAAAAGAAAAAGCAACAGTAAGAAAAATAAAGAAAAGATAGGACCTTGTTTGATTCAAACCTTCTTGATATCATCAATTTTGATGTTTCGAATATTCAGCTGCCTTTACTGCAAGGTTTAAGTTACTGAAAATAGTATCTACCACCAAGTGGCTTGATTTTCTTAATTGAACAGGCATACAGCTTCTATTGCAGCAGGGAACCATGGGATCCCCGTTATTGTAGCTGGACATAACTTTGGAAATGCTAGTGGAATGGCTCCTCATTCACAGTAAGAAATCTGAAGTTAATTTTTCTTTTCATATTTGATTTACCGATATCAACCTGAGAGGTGATGCTCAACATGCAGAAGAGATTCCAAAAAATGTAGCTATCATCACTATAGTTTAGGGAATCACAGTGTTGCAATCAACTTATGTTTTAATTCTTTTCCATATCTTCTATAAGCTCTTTGTTGTGTGTATCTTGTGGGCCTAAATTTGCATGCTAGTATGCTCAAATGCAAGAGCTCTTGACAATTTAACTTTAGCAAATGGTTCATTTGTACCAAAATGATTCCGATCAACTTTTCAGGAGTTCACCAAACATTACAATTAGCACATGTTGTCTGAAAAGTGAAAATTAGAAGTTATGGAAATCTGAATCCATTGTTTAGGGGAGGGGGATCCTTGAGTACTAGGAAGTGCTTGAGTTGTGAGCACTTGGGGAAATTGACTAGAAATCTACTATTACTGATCTGATCTTCTTAAGTTTCCAAAGCTGGGATAGTTTGTCCCCTGTAGATTCTCATGTCAAACTTTTGGACTTTGTTAGCTCTTTATCCTTAGCACAGGCCTCATTGTAACAGAGCTAACAAACGCTCACTGCTGTGCTTTTGCTATTATGCATCTACTTGATGCCATTTATAATACCACCTACTTCATCCAAAAAAAAAAAAAAACGAAGTGCTCATAACTCAAGCCTCCAGTGCTTTCTTTTCAATTCAGAGTTTCAGACGAGGAGTTAATTTCCTTATATCTCTCTTGCTACAAATTATTATTGGAGCAGATATAGATTACATGCCATATTTCTAGCATTGCAGTTTACAAGGCATTATACAAGAGTTTCGGTGGCTTTGCTGCAGATGTCGTTGCTGCCATAGACCAGGTAGGTTTTTATTTTTAGCTAGATAGTGGAAAACATTTAAAGAAAAATAAAAAGAGAAAAGGATGTGCTGGTTTTGACTTTTGGATACAGTGAGGAAAGGAAACAAATATACTGCAGATGTTGTTAGCATATCTTGGGAAAATGTCACATAAAGTTTCAGTAACATAAAATAGTCGTGCTACTTTATATTTGAATTGTTGGAAGGTGAAAAATGTATCTGCCGAAATAGGTCTAGTTTTTGGGACAGAATAGAATGGAAAGCAGGTCAAGTTTTTATGGATGGAGGGCATATTCATTTGTCCACATATATATATATATATATATATACACACACACTTAGCAAGCAGTGGTGATACTTGTTTGTTTACAATTATAGGCAGCCCAGGATGGCGTGGACATAATCAGTTTATCTATCACTCCAAACAGGCGTCCTCCTGGTTTGGCGACTTTCTTTAATCCGATAGACATGGCATTGCTGTCAGCAGTAAAAGCAGGCATTTTTGTAGTACAAGCAGCTGGCAATACTGGACCATCACCTAAGAGTGTTGCTTCCTTCAGCCCATGGATCTTCACTGTCAGTGCTTCAACCCATGACAGGGTTTACAGTAACTCTATAGTGCTGGGCAACAACATCACCATATCTGGAGTTGGACTTGCGTGTAAGTCGTCCTTGGTGATTCATAAATTTAATTCTATTTTGAGCATATGAATGGATTGGTTCTTTCCACAAGTATCTCATTATTGTAATCCCTCCCTCATTTAATTAGTCCTAATTTAATTGTAGAAGAAGGTAAAGAGTAGAGTTAAAATTATGTATTTCTTTAAAGGGAATTGGCACCAAATATCAGGTACCATAACCAACCACTTCAGTATAGTGGTTGTGGACAACCCAATTATTCTGCTCTGCACTAAATTAAGTAATTTCCTGTTGGAACTTCTAAAGATAATTAATGCGACTCTAGGTCAATTGTTCC
This sequence comes from Nicotiana otophora, assembly GCA_000715115.1. NCBI lineage: Eukaryota > Viridiplantae > Streptophyta > Magnoliopsida > Solanales > Solanaceae > Nicotiana > Nicotiana otophora. Next base: position 20,376 of record AWOL01S0066632.1, read on the forward strand.
TCTCTCTCTCAGTTGCAATCCCGAGCGAGTTGGGAAAGAATAAGTAATAGGTCCCCAAATCGAGCATCGCCCCTCTTGGATTTGGTAAAAGCAGTAAATGGTAAGTTAGTACCGATCCAGAGAAGTTAGTTGATAGAGGCGTCAGATGGGAGGCAGACGTCGACCCTACCTTAGTATCGAGTCAATCTGTTTCATGTCAGTCTCTTTGTGTGGATATCTTACTCTTAAAGGAATGCATCCGAGGCACGAATCCTTTTGCGAGAGGCTTCAATCACTAGATTTCTCAAGTGAATATTAAAGGTGCCATGGTCTATTACCTTTGACTAAATAGTTTGACTTAGACTTATTTAAGTATGTACAAGTAGTGTGAGACATTAGATAAATTACTGTATACATTGTAAAGTGTGTCGTTAGCAGTCAGTCATAAGTTTTTCATGCTTTCTTCTAATATTTTCTCTTATCTCTCACATGGTATAAAAGCGTGAAGAACTTTTGAATTCAAGCCTCATTGCCACCCTTTATTATGCACTTAGCCCAAGAAAAACAATTAGACTTGTGTATAATATGGCAAACCTAAAATAAGTACACATAAGTGTCCCCTCTCAAACATTTCAAGCTAGATGATGCAGTTTACATAATTTAATATGATATCTTCTCCCTGGCATTGCTACTGATTTTATATTACATGAACCGCCTCGGATAAAAGTTGAATTGTTAGAGATACGAGACATGTTTATTATTATTTCCTGAAAATGCTCCAATGCCACAATAAATTGCGTGAACCGCCTCATCCAAAAGTTTTTACTGTTGGAGAGGAACTGTGTGGTTATTTAATTACTTTAGGTCTGTAAGAACAGAGACAACAACAACGACAACGACCCAGTGAAATCCCAGTAGTGGGGTCTGGGGAGGGTAGTGTGTACGTAGACCTTACCCCTACCCCAAGGGATAGAGAGACTGTTTCCAAAAGGCCCTCGGCTCAAGAAGATGAAAAGAAGACGAAAAGAGGCAATATATCAGTACCATCAATAGAAACCATAGAACAAAGAACAACATCACCAGAACCAGAAAATAGATGAAAAGCAAAACAATAACCAGTAGATAAAGCCCGGAACTAAGAGGAACGAAAGAGTAGTGTGAACTCAACATTAACGGCTAACAGAGAGTAATTTTTTTTTCCTTCTCAAATAAAGAACAGAGAGAAAGTAAAAGGTGAACTATCTTTCATCTACAGGAAGTAGTTGCTATTTTTTAGGACTACCTAGAAAGAAAAGTAGAGCTATCTTTTTCGGACAAGTGAAATATAATTTCTTATCATGTATTTATAATCTCAACAAATATTTCCTTATCAAAATCAGTGGAGAATGAGAAATGATATCACAGGATTGCCTTTAAATTTGAGGAAGCGGATGCTCTTGAATTGTTAAGGAAAGTGCACAAGCAGGCTAGAACTTTTCTCTTGGAGATATTCTTGTTGATAATTTTCAACTACGTAAATTCCGTGCTGTTAGTCTTCTTCAATACTGTAGGTTCTTTTTCAGATTTGGAAGCTGAGAAGCATCCTGTAACATCCCCCAAAAAATGTTTGCCTAACTAGATGCCAGAGATTCCATAAAAAATGTATACCTAATTAGGTGTACTTTGTGGTAAATTTGGCATTGGTGCACTAAGATGTTTTCAATTATAAAAGCATTTTTTGAGGGGTTTCGGGTTTGTTTTTTTTTGGGGGGGGGGGGGGAGATCTTTGAGCATAAGTTGGTTAGTGTTCAAGTCGATACAATCACTGAAATGCTGCAATGAAACAGAACTTTAGTTGATAGTTGTGGTGCTGTACTGTATCCTTGACCAACTAAACTTTTTTACAACCTTTAAAGGAGTTCCATATAGTTCCTTGTCATGTTGCTCTCTCAGAATCTTTTTGTTTTTGTATACAGCTGGAACAGATGGCATGTACACGCTGGTTTCTGCAATTCATGCTTTGAATGATACAGCTGCTAAAGATATGTATGTCAGTGAATGCCAAGATGCCAGTAAGTTCAATCAAACTCTCGTTCAAGGGAATCTCTTACTTTGCAGCTACTCCATCCGGTTTGTGCTTGGGCTTTCCACCATTAAACAGGCCTCGGAAACTGCTGAGAACCTTAGTGCAGCTGGAGTTGTATTTTCCATGGATCCTTTTGTTATCAGTTTTCAACTTAATCCGGTTCCAATGAGATTACCTGGAATTATAATTCCTTCCCAAGATGATTCTAAGGTGAGTTTGGATGTGTAAATGCTTTAGGATCTGAATAGATCAACTTGGACAGATTCTTTTGGTTACATGTTTACTCGTTCTGTGAGTGTTGTTACACAAAAGTTTTCATCTTCGATTTTAATTTGGTGATCTTAATTAATTTGGCAGATTTTACTTCAGTACTACAATTCTTCACTGGAGGAAGATGAAACTACAAAGAAAATTGTTAAGTTTGGGGCAGTAGCCTGCATTTCAGGGGGAATAAAAGCTAATTTCAGCTTATCTGCTCCGAAGGTTATGTACTATTCTGCAAGGGGGCCAGATCCAGAAGACAGTTCTGTGGATGATGCAGACATATTGAAACCCAACCTACTTGCTCCAGGAAATTCTGTATGGGCTGCTTGGAGTTCCCGTGGTGCCGAATCGATTGAATTTCAAGGTAGTCCTTATCAAAAGAACTAAACAATGCTCTCGTGAACTACCTCTAAAAGTGTGGGGGTACTCATATAGCAATATTTGCTGACTCAAGTACTTCCTATAATTTAGGTGAAAGCTTTGCAATGATGTCCGGTACAAGCATGGCTGCGCCTCATATTGCTGGTTTAGCAGCCTTGATTAAGCAAAAATTCCCCACCTTTAGTCCTGCTGCAATTGGATCTGCCCTTTCTACAACAGCCTCTCTCCGTAATAAATATGGGGGCCCAATATTAGCCCAGCGTGCATATGCTGACCCAGATTCAAACCAGTCTCCTGCAACACCTTTTGACATGGGAAGTGGATTCGTGAATGCTACTGCAGCACTGGATCCAGGCCTTATTCTTGATACAAGTAAGCTACTCTTTGCTTTTTGATCTCTTTACCCACGATATTGAGGAGAAACTATTGTTCATTGGCATTTCTAAATGACAGATCTCGTAATCTCGGGGGTGAGTGTAGTTCCTAGAATTGCAGAATGATGAGAATTGAGTAGACGAATTATGTTTGAATTTTAGATGCAAGTTCTCCAAACAAGGTTTTCTTAGTTCCTAGAATTGCAGAATGATGAGAATTGAGTAGACGAATTATGTTTGAATTTTAGATGCAAGTTCTCCAAACAAGGTTTTCTTAGTTCCTAGAATTGCAGAATGATGAGAATTGAGTAGACGAATTATGTTTGAATTTTAGATGCAAGTTCTCCAAACAAGGTTTTCTTAGTTCCTAGAATTGCAGAATGATGAGAATTGAGTAGACGAATTATGTTTGAATTTTAGATGCAAGTTCTCCAAACAAGGTTTTCTTAGTTCCTAGAATTGCAGAATGATGAGAATTGAGTAGACGAATTATGTTTGAATTTTAGATGCAAGTTCTCCAAACAAGGTTTTCTTAGTTCCTAGAATTGCAGAATGATGAGAATTGAGTAGACGAATTATGTTTGAATTTTAGATGCAAGTTCTCCAAACAAGGTTTTCTTAGTTCCTAGAATTGCAGAATGATGAGAATTGAGTAGACGAATTATGTTTGAATTTTAGATGCAAGTTCTCCAAACAAGGTTTTCTTAGTTCCTAGAATTGCAGAATGATGAGAATTGAGTAGACGAATTATGTTTGAATTTTAGATGCAAGTTTTCCAAACAAGGTTTGCTTAGTGTAGCTCCGAAGGACATCCCATACAACAATTTGCCTAGCCTAATTATCAGACAAAATTTTGAACTGAAGTAAGAACGTCTAATGTGAATCTCAACACATTACACTCGTATTAGGGTTCATTATCTCATGCTTGAAGAAAGAACTAAGAGAGTTCTAACGGGCGATTTTTTTATTGCAAAAAGGATATTTGATTAGGATTCTCAAACTAAGAACACTATCTTATATGGTGGTGGGAACAATCCTTCGGGATACGATAATTGATATTCCTATTGGACACGAGAGATAGACATATAGATAGACGCAAGACACAAGGAAAATTATTGAAACCAATAATAAAGGAAAAACTTTGGTCACACTTGAAGAGAACAAAATAACCTTAATAAATCTACTCAACCTTAATAATGTCCTCGTCTGATGGAGTGACAGATGGAGTTGATTGTGGACTTGACAGTCTCTCTTCGATCCACCAACCTAGACCATGTTTTATTTTTAATAGAGACATGCTCCTTCGTCTTTTTCATTTAGTGCATCTGAGTCTCTTGTTTCTTAATAAGCTCCGAAGATACATTTCCAAGAACAATCCCCCAAGGAAATCTGGCCAAAAGCAGCAGATTTTGCTAGCTGGAAGTAGACCTCTAACCGTCCATATTGGACCGTGCACGATGAAGCACTACTATTTACCAGTTTCAAAAACTTAAACGTGCATGATGAAGCACTAAACGAATTAAATAATGTGTTTTTCTAAGATTCTCAAGATCTAAATGAGATTGATACATACAATATACATAAGTGGATTCAAACTGAATGTATCAATCTATACTCCACCAAGGAAAGGTAGAGCAGAAAAATCAGCTTTTTCTTATTCTTATCAAAAAGAAATTTCGCTCACAAGCAAGAGAAAAGAAACAAGTGGTTCAGGCGCACTACTTCTAAAAGACGACGGAGCAAGGCATTGCTCAAAAGAAGACTTGTAGATTGGTGGATCGAAGGACCTTTAACTATGCAATCAACCTCACAGTCCATCAGACAAGATGCGTCAACCAATCAAATGTATTAATTAGGGTTTTCTTATTCTCCACTAAGATCTTAGTCGAGTGTGCTATCAGTAAGTAAATGCCAGTTGTCAATGTTTGTCCTTAACCTATATTATTGTTCTCAATAATTGTCTTTATGTCTATACCTTGTATTTCCACAAGGAAACTCAATTATGAGATCCTTGTTCTCTTCCAACCTCTATATAAGGAAGCCTTCTTAGTCTGTGAAGTTTAGAATTGGGTCTTGTATCAACGTCATTTGTGCAATAATAAGAATGCTTTCTAGTTTAAACTCGTTCTTCATAATGTGAGAGGTTGATCTTTCTACAAGTGTAGATTGCTAAGAATCGCTATAGAGGTATTTACTGTAGTTTAAAATTTTTTGGAATCTCGCAATCTATTGGCAAGGAGTGTCACTGAGAGGATAGGCTAGGGCAAACCTTTCTAGTGTAGTTTTTGCATCTCTAATTCAAACTATAAATTTGTCTATTTAGTTGATTAGTTCTCATCATACTGCGATTCCAGGTCATAGACTCGTGTTTCCTAAGCATACGATTTGTTTCATATAAAGGGCTACGCGAGTTTTGACTGAAATGAGAAATGAGTTTTGATCGAAATGAGAGTTGAGAGTAGTTAAACACACAGTTAATCATTTAAAAATGTTTCCGAAAACAATTAATTATTTTGAGGGCGGACTTTGTTCAGAATACGTCATTGTAGCATATCTTTGTCTGTCAGACATGGAATTTAGAAATCTGATTTGTAGGTTATAACGACTACATGGCGTTCCTCTGTGGCATAAATGGATCAGCTCCTGTGCTTCTGAACTACACTGGTGAGAGCTGTGGTGTCTCTACTATGAATGGAATTGACCTGAACATGCCTTCAATCACAATATCAAAGCTGAACCAATCAAGAAAAGTTCAAAGAACATTGAGCAACATAGCTGGCAATGAAACATATATCGTCGGTTGGAGTGCACCTTATGGAGTTTCTGTTAAGGTTACCCCAAAGCGATTTTTTGTTGCAAGTGGACAGCAGCAGGTCTTGAATGTGTTCTTCAATGCTACCATGAACAATAGTACAGCAAGCTTTGGAAGAATTGGATTATTGGGAAATCAAGGTCATGTTGTAAACATTCCTTTGTCGGTCATAGTAAAAATCTCATACCACTCAACTAACAGCTGATGATATCTCTGATCTTGTAATTTTGTTAGGAATTCAATTGTTTGATTTGTCAGGCACTGTAAATGTGTTTCTAATGTAGGTAGGTAGGTATCCGTTGAGTAATGATAATTTTCAGTTCCTCAATCACAATCTCTCCCCTATATATTTATAATTTCGAAGTAAGAGTTTTCTATGCGAGGGTTTGTACAACATACCCAATGACATGATCAACTCAACAACGTAGTAGTAGTAAAATTGTAAAAATAAGCCTGAGCTGAGACACAAGTTTATGTTACCGTTTCCTTTTTGCCTTAGTCATGGGGAATTCAGAATTCAATTTCATCTACTAGTGAAAGTCTTATCACTTATGTCATATCATATTAGCTCTTTGTTATCTTTCATTTCATGGTGAACATTATTTTTTCTTTTTTTACCTCCCAAATTAGGAGGATCTAGTCTTTCCACACTTCCCCTCCTGCATGACTCGAACCTAGGACCTAACGGTCGTGAACATGCTGTCTCCCAATATTAAGANCTTCATTTCATGGTGAACATTATTTTTTCTTTTTTTACCTCTCAAATTAGGAGGATCTAGTCTTTCCACACTTCCCTCCTGCATGACTCGAACCTAGGACCTAACGGTCGTGAACATGCTGTCTCCCAATATTAAGACTTCTGATGCTGATAAGGTACAGTTGGAGGAAAAAGCATTTCACGCTTATCTTTTTCTACTTAAAAAGAACAAGTTCGAATGTGAAGAGAAGAGATAGGAAATCTTTTATGTTTCTAAATCAAGACTACGATAAACAGGGTCAGGAGAATAAAAGAACTACCCTAGCGTAATTAAAGGATAAGGGCAAATGATTTGCTCCTTTATTGGAAACTTAAAGAGATGATCCTTTCCACATATAAATTGATCTTGAGCAAACAACACAATTCAGATTCAAAACTTCCTAGTACTAAGTTCCTACACATCTTAACGTCAGACATAAGATAAAGTGAATAATAGAAAGTGCTTTCAAATAGCAATTCATTACGTAAATGAAACAATGCAAAACAAAAGACAGTTCCACAGGTGTATTTGACAAAGCAATTCAGCTTAATAAATCAATAAGCTGTATTTTTTGACGAAGCAAACCACACTTCCACAGGTGGGATCGTATTACTAACATTTTGAAGACACCAGGATAGATTGTTTTTAGTGTTTTAATAATACAATCAACAACTGCTATACCTCATTTCAAGTTTATTGTTACAATACAAACACTATGGATACCATTTATTATTTTTTGCTTTCATAGAATATGATCTACTACTCATGTGTGTTAAATGACTTATTCCTTAAAAAAACTGGAATACGAATGAGATCCACAATGCCATCATCAGGAGAAAACATGCTTGAATTAAGCAAGGAACCGATACATACAATTACTTTCACTAGTATACACTACAACTGCACTCTGAAAATTATTCAGCTTCCACTGTCAGCTCATGTCTCTTTCTTTTCTCCTAAATCAAGATAAGAAAAAATCTACTGTCCAGGCCAAAAGAATACAATCATTAAAAAAAATACGATTCATCTGACAAATCATAAACTGTGTATGACAGCTCCAAATTTGCTGTTAAGGACTCTTTCTCCCCTCAAAACTCCATTTGGTAATAAGACATCCAGTTAGAAGACCGCGCATCTGGGGAAATTGCAGAGTTATGTGAAGAGAAATTTCCAACAATAACTATTTTACAAATTTGTACATAAATGCGATAGTAGTCAATGACACAATTTGAGAAAATCCAATGATTGATATTACTCAGAATCAGTTAGCAATGAAACTCACATGAGATTTTAAGATGAAACATAAGTTAAATGTAAGCTTGGGCAAGTGTGAACTAATGAGCTTCTGCAGTGCACTTCTTCCATAATTGTTACTATAAACTCTGGCATATTTTCCACATCTCTAAGCAAGCTCTCATCTCGCTGTGATATTTCACATTTCTCTACTACTCATCAAGACACTCTCCCCCTTGTTAATTACTAAACACAATCACACATCCACCTAATTGCGGCGATATGAGTTAAATGTAACTGATTAGATGAGCAAAGGCATTTTCAACAATGGAGCAGTAGGAGATGCAACCCATGCACAAATATAGGATGTGGCACGCTGCTTGTTTAGATAGGTTGTATATAAGTGTGAGTACAACAGTATCGCACATACTCAATGCTTTTCCTTATTACTCTTTTTCCATCTCTTTTATCTCTCACACAGCTTATCCCTGATCTCTGATTCATTATAGTGTCTCTTATTATCTATTCACATAAAGAGCCCAGTAACACCATATTTACCTTCAAATTAATTGTACAATATTGATGCATAGTCTTCAGGTGTCCCCTTGATTGCTCCAATCACGCTTATCCAATGTTTTTGAGATGTAGACTACTTTACAAGGAATCTATTGACTTGCTTCCGCACAGAAATTTTGTGCCAGAAACTCATCAAGTTGCCCCCAATTAGGAGGATTGGATTTACTATCAGAAGGCAATGATCTGATACATCCAAGCAGATGCTGAACATCACGATACGTTCTGTTACAAGAAAATACAAGTTAATTAATAATAGGAGGTAACAGATAAAGGAATAAATAAAGAACTCCCAGGGAAGGTTTTAGTTATAATTAGAAATTGTATCATTCAAAGAATATTAAATAGTATTAATCACTAAACTACGTCTCATATGAATAAAATTTCTCATTATATAGACACTAGACAGTACCTTTGTCTAGCTTGTTGACTGCTAATATCCAATCGTGAGAATGCTTCTGAAATTTGTGAGTGAAAGATGATAACCACTTGCCTGCAAGTATCAGATTTTTTAGTACCATCTGTTGCAAGCAAGGACTAATTCAAGACGTACTTATGCTTCCACACTCATTAGTAATGATAATCATTGGTACAAACATATTTGGTCACAAATACCTAAAGTCCTTTTTGAAGCAAGGGACGAAGAGAGAGAAAACACTTCTTCCAGTTTTCAAAGACAGCATCCAGGGTATATAAATTAGTTTAATCAATAAATATAACTGGGGAAGTAGCTAGGGAAAGCCATACTTGAGGATGTTTATATCAACAAGAGTTATATTCACTGCCTATGTGAAGCTAATCTTCTAGATAGCTCTCTTGTAAAGTAAGCATGCATGTTACTCTTTTTTCCCCCTTTTTTCCGACAGAAGTGCAAGGATGGATTACTTTTTTACGAGAATCAAAAGAAGGGCATCACTGCTGGCGCAAGAAAAACCGAGCCCCCCTCCCCCCAACACACCCACCCACCCAAAGGAAAAAGAAAAAGAAAAAGTCTAATCTTCTCTTCTAGCTCATGGACGCTTCAGGGAAGAGAACCTCAAATTTTCAAATCCTCACCTGAAAATAGCTTGAACATCTACCTCATGCAGAGTTCGAGATAACACACGTTGAAGAAGGCCGACTTCCTTCAAACAAATGAAAAAAGTAAAATGAGTTAATGGAACTTCTGATAAAACAAAGAGAATCTAAGGAAACAACAAAAAACAGAAGTAACAAGCGTGTAAGAACTAAACACAGAAACTATGCAAGACAGTGAACTCACTAGCAAGATTGCAGAAATATTAAGAGATAACTGAAGATAGGAGGACAAGAAAGACGACCAAAAATCATTGTAACAATACATCAGATCAATTTTATTTCGAGAATGAGTCAAAAAACTCAGCTAATAGTTAAAAGGGTAAATATTCCAAGAGGTGAGTGAACTTGTTAGTCATTAATATATCAAGTCAACATGGCAATATTTGGATTCACAGATTGGTTCATCAATATTCCAACGTGGAAGGTAGTAATCACGCTTCAACGGTTTCCCTTCTTCAACTCAATTTTTCTTCGCACATCACCTTTGCACAAATTTCATGTTGATAAGCTAGAATGAATTGTTAATTGCAGAAATTCCGTAAAACCTTTACTTAAAAAAGGGCAAGAACTGAGGTGAAAAAACATTCAGACATATCACAAACAAGCTTCTACCTTTGTGATTGAACGAGCATACTGACTTGGCTGTGAGTCAGTATCTTCCTGCCTATTCCAACTCTCAACAATTTGTGGCAAACTCCGAAGGTGTACCAGCAATCTTTCCCGCATTATCTGTACCAACTTGGAATGTATTTCATCACGATGAACTTTGTAGTCCTAATCACAGAAAGAAATTAGAGTCAAGGATTTCCAGCCAATATCTTGGATTATGATGCTTTAAAAGTACGATGATCTCAGCATAGAAAAATATTTGACTGGGGCACGGTAAAACGTAAAAGCAGTTTCCTTTAAATTTTGATAAGCAAGTAAAGCAAATAAAAGTAAATAAATACAAAAAATAGTGTATGGACAGGTATAGCTTGACATGGTCCATACTTGCATAAATAATGGTAACATCTTATAAGATGCCCTTAATTCTTTTATTTACTTCCTGGCGATCTCGTACACGTATATGGTAAGATTAAATAGGGTACCCACTCTCTTTAATGAGTTAAAAAAGCATATAGTAACAGGCACGAACAAGGTGCAAAAGTACAAGCTTTACAAGAAAAGAAAGAAGAAAAGCCTTGAAGTTACACTCCCCGCCCACCCCACCCCCACTGGCCCAACCCCAAAAAAAGGTGAAAAAGAAAACCTGAATTACACTAGCAGAGTGAACACAAAAATGAAAAATACCCAAGGAAATTTCACAAAAGAAAATGATACATCAAAACAAACCTTGAAGGTTGACCAAGAAGCAGAAATGTTCATTCCATAAGTAGCTACCTATTAGGAAGGAAGAAGCGTGCAGGAAAGAACATAAGCAAATATCTTCCTTACCTGTGCTACTCGATCAACCTCCAGCATTAGCAATCCCTTGTGTGTCTCCGGCACTTTCAGAAAAAGTATCCTCTTGATTTCTTCAAACATACAAAATATGCAAAATGAATATGGGTTACATAATAGGTATCAAAGAAACTCTGGAAAGTTATTAAAGCATGAAAAATACTTCTACGCCATGTTTTTGCAATTGAGGACAACATTTGTAGCTTAAATTCCAGAACCATATCATCTAATAGTAGATAAAAGCCATTACACAAGATGATTTCTAACATCTGCCCTTAGTCAACAAATTTAGTACGACAAACTTGGTCCTCTGCTCCTCTGAGTATTAAGGCCTATGAAAGGAAAAACTTTTGTCTCTTGGGTGTCCCTTGTTTTTGATTAAGTGTCTCTTGGGTGTCCCCTTTTTTTTGATAAAGTGTCTCTTGGGTGTCCCTTACTAATCTATCTCTGGGATCAGGACAAAAAGACAACTCTAATGTCGGGAAAAGAAAGGAATCCTTTATAGCCTAAAGAAAGTAGTATATTTCTATAAAGAGATGTAGCACTTATTAGACTCATTTAGAGAGGTGAAAAAAATAGATGTAGCACTGAGTAGACTAATGAAGAAAGGGTGAACAAAAGTGTAGCACTAAATAGTCTGATGAAGAAAGGGCGAAGAACAGGTGAAAATGTGCATGGGAGCTTCAGGTTAAAATGACTATGCATATGGGACAGAGAGAGATGAAAGGAAGCTAAAATGTGTGATGAGATAGGTGAGACGCCACACTTGGAGATACCAGTTTCAAGTCAGAAAATCAGCAATTATTTGACATGATTGTGGCAAATCGGGAGTTTTCAATAAGAAAAAGGAAGCTAAAATGTGTGATGAGATAGGTGAGACACCACACTTGAAGATACCAGGTTCAAGTCAGAAAATCAGCAATTATTTGACATGATTGTGGCAAATCGGGAGTTTTCAATAAGAAAAAGGAAGCTAAAATGTGTGATGAGATAGGTGAGACACCACACTTGAAGATACCAGGTTCAAGTCAGAAAATCAGCAATTATTTGACATGATTGTGGCAAATCGGGAGTTTTCAATAAGAAAAAGGAATCATGCAACTATTAAGACTTGATGGAACTTTTTCAGAATTGCCAACTGACAGAGGTGATCATGTGTAATGCAAAAACACCCAAGGCAGGACGAGTTCGCAGATGAAGAGAGATTAACTCTACGGAAAACCTGAATGGCTGATTTCCTCTGGATACTCATTCAGACACTCAAAGTAAAAAAAATGCCAATACATTACATTTTGTATAATAGGCAATGGACCACCTAATTTTCATGAATATCAACTATACACTGACAGAGGTAGAAAGATAACAATGTACATAACCAGCATATGTTCCACTTTAAATTCCAACCTGAATTCAGGTAGCAAATTAAATGAAAGGTAACCTTGGCATGCTATTACCAATGGAGCAATGTCTAAGCACATTGATATATCTTAAAGCAAAGATCAACCATGAATGCAACAGTGGACAAGGAATGAGACAAAAGCAAGAAACAAATAAGAACTCCATTACCAGGAATTATAGTGTATGTGAAACTGATGACTTGGCTTGTCAAAGCCAAGTGCTTAGAAGTAATAGACTTCAAACCTGAAACCTGCAAAATTTTCTCAAATTAAAGACACCAATACTGCATATACAAGATAGAACTGAGAAAATGCTTAAAGAGAAGAAATTGTGAAAAAAACGCTCAGTAGAGATGAAACGCAAATTAGGTCAAAAACTCTAATTCAAGTTACAGGCAAACTATAAAAGCAGAAAGCTTTACACTTCGATAATGATTTCCAGAAGAATACTTTAAAAACCAAAACATCAATATAATACATTTACGGGCATTGTGACCTTAGACAACTTAACAACCACCAGAAACAAGTCCCAGACCAGAAATATGTGCTCACTAACATAAACCCAAGATCTGTTAAGTGGGATATAACAACAATCAGAGTCAATTGTCAATGTGGTTAAATGACAAAAGAGAATACGTTTCTTCAGTGTAAGAAGAAATCTTTTGAAGGCCATCAAACAGGGACTAGCTGCTGAAGATTGATATGAACTCCTCGAGAACAGGAATAATTTTGAGTCAAGTTACAAAGGACTGAAAGAGCTTTGATGGTGTACCATCTCCTACAACTGGCATCAGAATGAAAAAAGCATGGGCATGACAGATGTGGAGCAAGAGAGTAGAGATCTGTATATAACACTAAATTGTAGAAGTTGAGAGTAAATTGATGAATTCTGATGATGAAATGAACTCAACACCGATAATGGACTTGCACTACGTCTTTCTGGGTTTCTACGCCATCTCTCCCTCTTTAGAAAGGTCTGAAGAGTCCTTGAGTGTGTCTTGAGGGAAGAGCCTACAAGAAGTGACTCGGATAGTTTTGGAGTGCGTCTTTGAATGGAGAGGAAAGAGCAAATGTCTGTTATTCAATATTTTTTTGATAAGTAAAGATAAACAACAACATACCAAATATTATCCCACTGTGGGGTTTGGGGAGTGTAGTGTGTACGCAGACCTTACCCCTACCCTGTGAGGATAGAGAAGTTGTTTCCAATAGACCCTCGGCTCAAGAAAGTATAAGCACCACATTAATGAAAATATATACAAGAAGGGACAGCACCAAAAGCCATATAAAAGTAGAATAAAGACAACAAGATAGTAAGGTGATCAACAATGAGAGAAAACAACAGTTAGTCATAAAAACTTACTACCAACAGAAAGCGAGACTGCGTGCCAAAACTACTGTTATGAACACTCTAGACTACTCTACTACCCTAATCCTCGACCTCCATACATTCCTATCAAGGGTCATGTCCTCGGTCAGCTGAAGTTGCGTCATGTCTTGCCTAATCACCTCTCCTCACCTCTTCTTTGGCCTACCTCTACCTCTCTGTAGGCCCTCCAATGTCAACCTCTCAGACTTTCTCACCGAGGCGTCTGTGCTCCTCCTCCTCATATGACCAAACCACCTAAGTCGCGCTTCCCGCATCTTGTCCTCAGTAGGGGCCACACCCACCTTGTCGCGAATAACCTCATTTCTAATCCTATCTAACCTGGTGTGCCCGCACATCCATCTCAACATCCTCATCTCTGCTACCTTCATCTTCTGGACATGAACGATCTTGACTGGCCAACACTTAGCCCCATACAACATCGTCGGTCTGACCACCACTCTGTAGAACTTACCTTCTAAGTTTCGGTGGCGCCTTCTTGTCACACAACACCAGAAGCGAGTCTCCATTTCATCCATCCTGCCCCAATACGATGTGTGACATCTTCATCAATCTCCCTATCCCCCTGAATAATAGACCCAAGGTACTTAAAATTTCCTCTCCTAGGGATGACCTGCGAGTCCAACTTCACCTCCTCTTCCCCTCCTTGAGTCTCACCACTGAACTTACACTCCAAGTATTCTGTCTTGGTCCTGCTCAACTTGAAACCTTTAAACTCCAGGGTCTGCCTCCCTACCTCTAACTGCGCGTTCACACCGCCTCGCGTCTCGTCAATCAATACAATATCATCTGCAAATAGCATGCACCACGGCACCTCCCCTTGGATGTGGCGCGTCAGTACGTCCATCGCCAGGGCAAACAAAAAAGGGCTGAATGCCGACCCCTGATGCAACCCCATCATAACCGGAAAATGGTCCGAGTCCCCACCCACCGTCCTCACTCGGGTCTTTGCTCCATCATACATGTCTTTAATCACCCTAACATAGGCAACCGGTACACCTCTAGCCTCCAAACATCTCCACAAAACCTCCCTCGGAACTTTATCGTAGGCCTTTTTTAAGTCGATGAACACTACCATATGCAAGTCCTTCTTCCTCTCCCTATACTGCTCCATCAATCTCCTAACAAGGTGGATAAGTAAAGATATTATTATTAATATAAACTCAACATCAAGCAGGTACTGAAACAAAGTACAAAAAGCTAGATAAGAGTGTCCTCTAAAGCTGCAGGATTCCAGACAATCCAGCATTACATCAAGATCATTAGAAACATCAGCATTACACCAAATTTGTAAACTATGGATGCGTCTATTCTTCAGCAGCGAAATGCTCTCTTCCTCCCCCTCAAAGCACCTTCTGTTCCTCTCGAGCCAAATGTTCCAGAATATGCATAAATGAATGTCTGTTATACAATATTGATTTTTGTGAGAATGCACGGAAGAAAAATCTATTATTGATATTCTATTTAATTATAACACAATGAGCCCTATTTATACAATACATATCATACTCCTATTCTATGTAGGACTAGGACTAATTTATATAATTTACATAACTATCTAACACTCCCCCTCAAGCCGGTGCATACAAATCATATGTACCGAGCTTGTTACATATGTAACTAATACGAGGACCAGTAAGGGACTTGGTGAAAATATCTGCAAGCTGATCATTCGACTTCACAAACTTTGTAGCAATATCTCCTGAGAGTATCTTTTCTCTAACGAAGTGACAGTCAATCTCGATGTGTTTAGTTCTCTCATGGAACACCGGATTTGATGCAATATAAAGGGCAGCTTGATTATAACACACAAGTTTCATCTGGCTGATCTCACAAAATTTCAACTCATTAAGCAAATGTTTGATCCAAACTAGCTCACATGTTGCCACAACCATTGCTCGATATTCTGCTTTTGCACTAGACCGAGCAACCACATTTTGTTTCTTGCTCTTCCAAGACACCAAATTACCTTCTACTAAAACACAGTATCCAGACGTAGAACGTCTATCAGAAGGTGATCCTGCCCAGTCAGCATCTGAGTACCCAACAATTTGCTCATGGCCTCGATCTTCAAACAATAATCCTTCGCCTGGAGCTGATTTTATATATCGAAGAATGCGGACAACTGCATCTCAATGACTATCACAGGAAGAATCCGGGAACTGACTTACCACACTCACAGGAAAAGAAATGTTAGGTCTAGTCACTGTGAGGTAATTTAATTTACCAACCAGTCGCCTATATCTTGCAGGATCGCTAAGCGGCTCCCCCTACCCTGGTAGAAGTTTAGAATTCGGATCCATAGGAGTGTCAACAGGTCTACAGCCTGTCATTCCTTTCTCCTCAAGAATGTCCAAGGCATACTTCCGTTGTGAGATTACAATACCTAAGCTAGATTGAGCAACCTCAATACCTAGAAAATACTTTAATCTACCCAGATCCTTAGTCTAAAAGTGATTAAAGAGATGTTGCTTCAACTTAGTAATACCATCCGAATCATTGCCGGTAATAACAATATCATCTACATAAACCACCAGATAAATACTGAGATTTGAAGCAGAGTGTCGATAAAACACAGAGTGATCAGCTTCACTACGAGTCATGCCAAACTCCTGAATAATTGTGTTGAACTTACCAAACCAGGCTCGAGGAGACTGCTTTAGACAATAGAGGGACCGGCGCAACCGACATACAAGGCCACTAGACTCCCCATGAGCAACAAAACCAGGTGGTTGCTCCATATAAACCTCATCCTCAAGGTCACCGTGAAGAAAAACATTCTTAATGTCCAACTGATAAAGAGGCCAATGGCGGACAGCAGCAATGGATAGAAACAGGCGGACCGATGCTATTTTAGCCACGGGAGGAAAAGTATCACTGTAATCGAGCCCAAATATCGGAGTATACCCTTTTGGCAACAAGACGAGCCTTAAGTCGATCAACCTGGCCATCGGGACCAAGTTTGATTGCATACACCCAACAACAACCAACAATCGATTTACCCGAAGGAAGATGAACAAGCTCCCAAGTACCACTCGTATGTAAAGCAGACATCTCGTCAATCATAGCATGTCGCCACCCTGGATGAGACATTGCTTCACCTGTAGCCTTAGGGATGGAAACAGAGGATAAAAATGACACAAATGCACAATGGGGTGATGACAGACGATGGTAACTTAAACCGACATAATGGGGATTAGGATTAAGTGTAGACCGTATAACTTTCCGTAGTGCAATATGTTGACTAAAAGGAGACAAGTCCGCAGTATTAGCAGGGTTAGGTGCAGGACATGAATCAGTTGGGCCTGATGCTGGGCGCGGACGACGATGATAAATCAGGAGAGGTCAAGTTGTAGAAGGTTGAACTGGACTAGGTGGTGGAACTGGAGCTATAGGTGGTGGAGTGGCAACTGGAGCTGTAGGTGGTGAAGCTGGAGTTATAGAGGAAGATGAATTAGAGATAGTGACTGAATCTCCAAAAGATGGAACTGGTAGCACATCAGAAATATCTAAGTGATTACCTGGACTTGTGAAGTATGATTGGGTTTCAAAGAAGGTAACGTCAACAGACATAAGGTAAGCTGGAGGTCAGGACAATAACATCGATATCCCTTATACGCACTTAAAAGCACAATGAGCTAACTTATCTTTTCCTGGAGTAAGGTTATGAACAAAACACGTGCACCCAAAGACACGAGGTAAAAGAGAGAACAAAGGTAAATGGGGAAACATGACAGAGAATGGAACTTGATTCTGGATGGCTGAAGATGGCATACGATTAATAAGATAGCAAGATGCAAGAATTGCATTCCCCCAAAAACGCAACAGAACATGAGATTCTATGAGTAGGGTACGAGCAGTTTCAATAAGATGTCTATTCTTTCTTTCAGCTACCGCAGTTTGTTGGGATGCGTACAGACAAGATGTTTGATGAATAATCCCATGAGAGTTTATAAACTGCTGAAATGGGGAAGACAAAAACTCTAGGGCATTATAACTACGAAATGTGCGGATAGAAACCCCAAATTGATTTTGAATTTCAGTGTGGAAGGTCTGAAAAATAGAAAACAACTCAGATCGATTTTTCATCAAAAATATCCAAGTGCACCTGGAATAATCATCAATGAAACTGACAAAGTAGCGAAATCCCAAGGTAGAACTAACCCGATTAGGACCCCAAACATCTGAATGGACTAAAGTAAAAGGTGACTCTGCTCGATTATCAAGACGCCGAGGGAAATGGGAGCGGGTATGCTTACCGAGGTGACATGACTCACACTCTAGAGTAGACAAGTGAGATAAACCAGGTACCATTTTCTAAAGTTTTGACAAACTGGGATGTCCCAACCGNGACAAACTGGGATGTCCCAACTGTTTATGTAATAAACCTGGTGAATCATTAACATGACAAGTTGTTGAAGGAAGATAAGATGTGAGTCCATGTGATTTTGCAAGGATAAGGTAATAAAATCCATCTCATTCACGCCCGGTACCAATGATCCGCCCTGTACTGTGTTCCTGTATAAAAACAAGGTCATCAAGAAATAAAACAGAGCATTTATGTGATTTGGCTAAGCGACTAACGTCTATGAGATTAAAAGGGCTACCGGGAACATAAAAAACAGAATCTAAAGGTAAGGAAGGAAGTGGACTTGCTTGACCTATTCCAGTTGCCATGGTTTGAGACTCATTGGCCATTGTGACTGTTGGGAGTGATTGAGAACATGAAATAGTAGTGAAAAGAGATTTGTTACCAGAAATATGATCAGATGCACCTGAATCAATGACCCAAGACTCAGAGGTTGAAGATTGGGAGACACAAGTCACACTACCATCTATTTGAACAACGGAAGCTATCCCTGAGGATGTCTGTTTACATGCTTTGTACTGAAGGAATTCAATATAATCCGGTAGAGAAACAATCCTACTATTCATAGTATTGGATTCCATTTTGCTACAACCAATTTCTCAAATTCTTGATTACAACTTGTATGGTTAACCTTCGAATGCCAAATCAGAAACACCCCCCTTTTTTTGGAAAACACTGTTCACGCGCCGGAAAATAAAAAAGGTTGCCGGAATTTGATGAAACTTTAATAGACAGACTCGGAATAACATCCTGAGAAAGCTGTCCAAAAGGAGCTTCGCCGGAAACTGACCGGAAAATGGTCCATGCGCCGGCGCATGGACAGATCTCGCCGGAAAATTCTCACTCCGGTCGGCGCGTGACGGCGCGTGGGTGGTGTTTTTCCGGTGGGGTTTTGTGGGGTTTGGTCGCCGGAGGATGGAGAACACTGTGGTGGTGTTGGTTTATGCACAACACCGGTAAAAAATGGTTTTGACGCAAACTTCTCAGGTCACCAGAAAATTGCACGGTGACAACTGATTTCTTCCCGGATGTCGTTGGATGACGCACAACGATAATTATCTCACCAATGCTCTGATACCATGTGAGAATGCATGGGAGAAAAATCTATTATTGATATTCTATTTAATTATAATATAATGAGCCATATTTATACAATACATATCATACTCCTATTCTATGTAGGACTAGGACTAATTTATATAATTTACATAACTATCTAACAATTTTGTTTTTTTAATATAAGTCATTTTTTTGTTTAGTTAATTTTACTTTCCTGTTTTCCTCGTAAATCATTGAGAAAAGGAACTCTTTATGGTTCTGCAAAGAACTACAGAGATTAGGGCGTAAAACAAATTTTTTTTATCACGTTAAGGGTGCAAACTGTAAAGAACTAAAAAATATCAATCAAGAAATATTATAGAAATAGAAGATATTTTGAAGGGATAGTTCAATCTATACATAGATTAAAAGATATATGTTTGCAGCAATTAGCTTTTTGGTGCAAACTCAAGATGTATATGCTATAGATAGTCCGATAGACTTTTTAATTTCCCTACATGCTCAAACTGCTTTAGTACATAAATTTTTCCAATAAGCACTCTTTTTGTGTTGTTGCTTACAGTAATGAATCATTTATTTTGTGTATTAAAAAAAAAAAGATCATCAACCATCCTCACTCCCAAACTAGTTGGAACCTACTATATGAATCCTCTATACCTGTTCCACTCTGTTTATTTTATTCTAAAAGGCACTATAATATGATTGAAGAACGGGACTGGGAGTGGAAGGGATGATGGGCTTGCGGGGCGCACGAAATTGTCTGGCATATCCAAGGAATGACCCCTGAACCACACACTGTTGATTTAGAATGCAAGAGCATACCTGCATGGCTCCAGCTCCAAGGACAAGTTGACAAGTTCTCGTATTGAAAAACTTCAAGATGTCAACAACACGGTGAACCACTTCTGATGATAGGCCGGTTAAACTATTATTCATGTCAATATATTCTGACAACATCTTCACCAAAATCAAGCCGCTGAAAAGCAACAGTACGATGTTATTTTTGCAGGTTCCATCTTTAAGAAGAAAAATGAAAACATGCAGAGAATAAATCAGATGTTATACCAAATGACCAGGAAACCGTAGCAATAAGAGGAAGGAAGTAACAACAGCAACAACAACAATAAAAAAAAACCAATATAATCCCACAAGTGGGGTCTGGGGAGGGTAGTGTGTATGCAAACCTTACCCCTACAGCAACTTTAAGTCAAAAATAAGATTAAGGAAGTAATTTTCATATTAATTGTAGCTAAGTACAGGCTGCATTAAGTATTTAAGAAGAAAGGAACAAGAAGCGAAGCATTTGAGACAAAAATAATTATGACAAAGAAATGAAAACTGGAAAAAGAAACTGCAACTTTAACTCAAAATACAGAAGAATTTATCAGAATAAGAGAGAATCACTGACCAGTTTACCATGTGATACAAAACACCCCCAAAGGAAAGCATTCTAGGATTAGATCTTCCGCTTTCTCTTGAGTTCGTGTCATTACTCTGAATTAAAATAGTCTAAAATCAGCACTGCGGTCCTTAGTTCTCCAGCTCAATTGTGAAAGACTAACCTGTGCTGTACTATCTGGGTGTGTTGAAGTAGAATCACTCTGCTCCGTATTATGTGATATATTTGGGACTCCAGCATCCACCATGGAAAGATCACTGCTGCTTTGGACCACTTCAGTTTGGCTTGTTGCAGTGACAGCAGAATCGTCATCAGCATGTCCAGTGGTCCCAGACTTGGGACAGAACAGTGATGTGACGATGGTCTGAAACTCATAGGGGACATCAATCTCAGCCCAGTTTTCCTGGTCAAGTATAGCCTTCAACTTTGCCATCTGAATTAACCAACAAAACATTTAATAATCCAAGAAAGAGACAGTGGAACCACATAAATTCAGCTGCAAAAGAAACTAACTCGAGAATCATGTTGAAAATCAACAAATGCCTTGGCCTGTGATTGTATGGTTCCACGGATACTATACCCCAACCTTCCACCAATCTGTTCATATTTGAATAACAAAAAATTATTAGCATAAAAACCAAATTACAACAACAACAACAACCCAGCATAATCCCACTAGTGGGGTCTGGGGAGGGTAGTGTGTACGCAGACCTTACCCCTGCCCTGAGGTAGAGAGGCTGTTTCCGATAGACCCTCGTCTCCCTCCCTCCAAGAACTCCCACCTTGCTCTTGGGGTGACTCGAACTCACAACCTTTTGGTTGGAAGTGGAGGGTGCTCACCACTAGAGCAAATTACAATTAGTAAATTTTATACTTCATAGAAAAATAACGTTTTACCTTCTCAGTGGCAGTAATAAATTCCTGAGTGATGTTATATATGTTTAGGAACTCCTGCAACCTCAACTTAGGGTGGATAGGAGCACGTACTCCAAGGATCTTGGCCCATCTTCCATGAGCGGCGTCACAAGCTGCAAATACAGCTTCTGTATTCTCTCTCAGTATATCAGCTCTATCAAAGAAAAAAATAGCTGCATAAGTATCTGGCAAATCCATCTGTAATTTAAGTAGTCCCCGAAAGTAAGCTGCCAATTTAAAGCACATAATAAAATATTTTGCCTAATTTAATGTGACGAGCTTAACAATTCAATTATAAAGCAGACTTCAATAACAAAGACCAAACATGTTTAGAGAGTAGCTGAATTACTAGAAGGCCATCCTTGTTCAAGCATACTACATAGTACATGTTAGTTTACAGCATGTATATAGTGTAGTATTGTCCCACATTGGTAGAAGAGTAGTATGTCCTTGTATAGTATAGCTATAAATAAGGACCTCTTGTATTGTATTGTTCATCTAATATCAATAACATATTTTCTCCCGTGCCTTCTCACATGGTATCAGAGCAATTGTGAGAGACTTATCGCTGTGCATAAATTCCAGCGATTCCGGGAAAGAGAAATCAGTATTTTTTTTTTTTTAAGGCTGTTTTCTATCTGCTTCATTTCTGTCAGTGTTGTGC
>AWOL01S0066637.1:0-15557 GCA_000715115.1 Nicotiana otophora
CTCTCTACTCCTTCGGGGTAGAGGTAAGGTCTGCGTACACACTACCCTCCCCATACCCCATTAATGAGATTCTACTGGGTTGTTGTTGTTACTATGTTGCTTGTAATTGTTTCATTATTATATATCTTTTATTTTGTGTGAATTGATAATGACATGCAGGCTGCGAGGCCAATATAAATAGGGGAAGAGAGAGGAATGTATTTTATTTTTTAAATTAGCTCAATTTATTTTGTCTCCCGATTAAAATTTATAAGCTTTATCTCAATTCAAATATTTTTGTATGTCAATTCAAATACATACAAAATGTCGAAATGATATAATCTAATAAGAATATTAAAAATTGTGTATTTTAGCTTTCAATTTCAAGTACATTCTTAGCATTACAAATTGTCTATACAAATCTATAATATAGATATGAATTATTTATCGACATAAAATCTAGTTATATTTTGCCTTTAAAGTGTGAAGTAGCATTTTCTCTATATGATACTTGGCTCGACCTCATGCTTCACTATCGTTCTTTTAATATAATAAATGAAGTAATACTATGTGTTGGCAACTTCCTAATTTAAAATAGAATAGATTTCAGAATAAATAATTTTCAAATAATAATAATTATTGTTTCCGTAAAAAAAATAGTTAAGTATGTTTAATTTCAAATTCAAAAAAGAGTAACTAATTATTAACAACACATAATGCATAATTTAATTTTTGAAAAATTTAAATTCAAAAAGAAACTAATTATTACCTAACCTAACTAACTTGGTCCTCAATTGCCAAGTGGCCTATTGTGAGGCTGCCACTTGACTTAATGTGGAGGCTTTTNGTTTCAGAATAAATAATTTTCAAATAATAATAATTATTGTTTCCGTAAAAATAAATAGTTAAGTATGTTTAATTTCAAATTCAAAAAAGAGTAACTAATTATTAACAACACATAATGCATAATTTAATTTTTTAAAAATTTAAATTCAAAAAGAAACTAATTATTACCTAACCTAACTAGCTTGGTCCTCAATTGCCAAGTGGCCTATTGTGAGGCTGCCACTTGACTTAATGTGGAGGCTTTTTCCTCTCCTTTTAATAATATATAGATTGTGCTCCTCTTAAACAATTAAAAACACGTGGAGTGAAACAAGTGTCACAAACACGTTTAGATATATTATGCAGTAAGCTTAATTCGAGGTTCAACTTGGGTGCATTACAGGAGTCTCATACGACTAGGAGATGAATAGAAGATACACGTTAAAAATGGCCACAAGGTGATGTGGGTCACTCTACTTATCATTTAGGCTTCTCTATCCCTTCAAATGAGAATTGCACCACATAACAAAACAATCTTCACACTGCTTCATTTAAGCATGCAAATAAACATCTTAACCCACAGTAAATATCGGTATAGAGTATTTAGTAAGACCATATAGGAAATGATCAGCTTACCACCCTCTAATGGCGGAGGAGGCCACTCTCTCAGTACTCGTTCCATGTGCTCTGAGCTCTCACGCTTTACAATGCGAGCCACAAGGCCCTCCAAAATTTCACCTTGCACTTTTATGTGGTCCTTTGATCCTGCACATTAAACCGAAGTATGAAGGAGGACAACACAACTTAAAAACAAGCGCAAACAACATAAACAAATAACGCAGACGTAAGTGAACAGATTAGAAAGAAAACTAATACAAGATTTCCAAAAGTCAATAGCAAAGGTACAGACAATCGCATGAAGATTTACATTTCACTTGCAAAAAGGATGTAAATCTTTTGCAGCAATGAAAATTTAAAAGCATATGAAGCATTTTATGTTAAGCGACTCCATCAAGCTCTAATTAGAATGCTTTTAGAGATCCATAAAAGAACCAGACAAATCAAAATGCATACTGCAAGAAGTAAACAGCAAGATGCCATGAGACGTGGCAATTTTCTGTAGCAGGAGAATGAATCGGACGACGCATGCAAAGGGTAAGAATTGAAGATAGATAAGGCCTTTGATGAGCATAAGAGAGCGAAGAGAAGCTAAGAAGGCAATAGGAAAATCCAAGGGTAAGACCTTAGACGAGTTGTGCCAAAAGCAAAGGCCTGAAGGATTGGAAAAAAGAAATGTATGAGCTAGCATGATAAAGAGATAAGCTCACATTAAATCTTCTTTTTCCCTTCGCTTTTTCTCTTTTGATAAGGTGACAGTTGTAATAAAACATTCATCTATACAAGTGATATACAACAGTAGAAAATCTAGACAGAAATATGATTCTCTAGAAACAGTATCCAATCATCTAGACTATACCTTTCTCAGCCTTTTGGCTAAGATCAAGTATCCAATCATATAGACTAATTGGAAACCCACAGGTGCTATCAAAATTCACAAAAACAAGAAATATCTTGTAGTTTCTACAGAAATAAGTTCCGTACTTCTCCTTCTCTCCCTTCTGAAAGTCCAGTAAAGAATCAAACATTAGAAGGTGTTTGGCATGCTCCATTGCACACCTAAAGACAAGTTATATTCCACAATCTCCACATTACTTGGTAATTGATAAACAAATGACCTAAATCTTCCTCCCACCTCTTACACATATACCATCTGTATATGCTATCTTCTCTTTACTCATATACTCATATGTAAGAAGAGACCCCAACGCTATATAAAATCCTTCATTTTCCTTGGCGTACTTGTTTCAAGTAGGTGTGACAAGATTATAGGTCTTGAAAAAACACGAAAGCTTAACAAATATTTTAAGTACCCGCCACGTAACTACATAACTACACACCCAACACAACAGAGGACTTCATAAGATGAATGCAACATACAAGATTGTGAATCACATTGGTTTACAGATAACTAATTGGTCATGGAAGCATATATGGAAAATCAAGATTCCCTATAAGGTAGCTTGTTTCACTTGGCTACTAGCAAAGGAGGCTGTTTTGACCCAGGATAATCTCATAAAGAGAGGGATTCCACTGTGCTCAAGATGCTTTCTATGTGGGAAACTACTGAGACAGTTAGCCATCTATTTTTATATTGCAAGATAACAGACCAGCTATGGAAGATCTTTATTAGTCTCAGAGGTATTTACTAGATAATGCCTTGTAGGATTACTGAAGTTCTTCTCAGTTGGGATGAAGCTGCAGCAGAAGCAATAGACAGAGATAGATGGAGGACTGTCCCAGCATGTATTTGGTGGACAATCTAGAAAGAGAGGAATTCCATATGTTTTGAGGACAGAACCAACTCATTGCATAAGATCAAGCTTAATTGTGTCCTGCTTTTTGTTTTTGGTGTAATCAGATTTACACAGAAGATACTGCATCAATCCTAGATATTTTTGGGTCTTGCTGGATTCCAGTACAGCCTATGTACTGGTTTTATTAATACATACAAAATGTTATCATCTCAAAAAAAAAAAAGGACATCTATAGACGAATCCATAAACATTAAAGAACATCTCAGTATGCAGCTAGCCAAGTTCAAAAAATATGACGAGATAAACGTGATACAAGGAGATGAGGTAGGCCCAAAATCAAAAAACAAGACAAGTTATATCAGTAGAACTAAAATCTCTCGAGATCGATGCAACAAGACTACATCACAACGGAAGCAAAGAACGCCTATAGGCGATAAAACTAGATGGAGTTGAACTAGATATTTGAGTAAGATAAAGTGTGAAATTTTAGAACCTCTAATCTGTACTAGAAAGAACAAGATTTGAATAGAGAAATTTAGGAAACTCATTTGTCGAACCCCAAGTATTTTGAGATTAAGTTTTGGTTGATTGATAGACTTTGAAGGAAACTCTGAAAATGTTCAAATGTAATATTATGTTCTAATTTCACCTTATAAACTGCTTCCAGATATAGGTCATTAGTCTACTTTTTAGAAGTCAAGGGAATTTTCGAAATTGAAAATTTAGGCCATTTTGCTTAATTTTCGTAGTCAAGGAAAATTTGGTAATTTCGCTTTGCAGTAAATTTGCACAGTATTTCTTAATTCTTTATTAGGTCATGTGACCCAGCTACTCACAACAGTGATTTGCTTTGTAGATTATATGACACCATCACAGCGTTATGATATATTGAGGGGATTAGAATATGCATGCCACTGCATCTAACCAAACTCTTCCTCCATCATACTACTTAAACCTTAAAGTCACTTCTTAAAATACTTTTCCTTCTCCCAAGGTGCAGTGACATACAATAAGTATAATTACAACTTTATATCCTGATGATCATCCCTACTCCACTTTTTTCAAGTCCATACTAACGTTCCAGGCAGTTCTGCACCCAACTCTTAGTCAAACTACATCATCTCAGCAAAGGGAGGCTAGAACTAGAACAGAATACACTCATACAGTGACCTCCTACCAGAAAAAGTTAAAGAGTCGCACCGAACTAGAATGAGACTGCATTAAATAAGGCATAGAAATGCCACAAAAGATGACCAATCAAATGAAATCAGCTAAACAATTTAAAGAAAATGTTGAACTTACCAGGTACAGAAATATCAGCAACTTCGTCAAGAGCCTGGCAAACGGATGTTGCTGTGCCTTCCTCGCAGAGTGCATCAAACGCAGCAAAGAAGGAAGTTACTGATTTCCTTCATGTGGAAACCAAAGGGTCTTTCAGAAATAGACCGTTACTCATACATTTAACAAGACAGAAACAGGCCCATAGTTTTTTTTTCTTTTAATGAGAAAATGTGACAACAAGGCTGTGAAATTGACACTGAGAGCAAATAAAAAACATGAAGAGCCGTCCATATACGAGAGACATTATCTTCCAATAATGGGATAAGAAACCATTTTAAGTTAGTAAGAAAGCGATTTACAATTGGGAATACAGTCGCACATGACCTAGCTTTTAATGGTAGCCAACCAGAAACAGTCTTTGTTTTTTGCAGCTATTAGATAGCTTTCAATGTCCTATTACCTTTTCTACAATATTTCAGCCACAAGTCAGTTCTAAATCGCTATACTTTCACTGCCAAACTAAAGGTCATAAACCCAATGGTGGTGTTAGATAATTTTTTTTTTTCCTGTTAAGCCATCATCAAGGCAGAATGCCGTTGATGTGGAGGATCCGTTGATGTGGGGGGTTTGGCTTGACCCCTACCTTGTCCATACAAAAGCTGCAAAGTACAAAGAGAGGAGGGGGGCATAGACCTGACCTCCAAAGCATTACTTACAAGACTGTGACATACAGTCTTCAAAAGAAAATATGGAAGAGACTTCACTATACAAGAACACTTCCATAATAATTCAACTAACAAAAAAGTAGCTTTGTCATATCTTCTTCTTATGTTACCTAACTGCCATTTGTCAAGTTGAAAAATTCCTTTCACCTCTTTCAGAAGCTGTTGAAAAGAGTGATAAAAGATACTAGATCCACTTGATGAAGCTTAGCAAGAAAGTCTGCCACTTGATTTGCTTCTAGGCAACAGTGAGAAATTATCACCTCTGCTTTTTGAATGATCTTAGAAGTATCTCTGATCAGTTTCCTGAGCTTAAGGTTACTAGTATCCATATTAAGGAGCATATTAGTGATGATCAAAGAGTCCATCTCCAGGTTGAATCTATTGAACCCATTTTGTATGCACCATTCTCCTCCATATTTGGCTGCAGCAGCCTCTGCTAGATTGTTGCTTTTGGATTGAACAGAGACTTAGAAGGTCATGATTAGATCTCCATTCTCATTTCTGACCACACCTCCTATACCAGCTCTGCTAGATAGTTTATATATATAGTAGGTTGAGTGTCCAACATTGGAATATGTATGTTATGTATGGTGTAGAGTATAAATATAAATAGGACTCCTTGTATCATTGAGAAATATATCAATAATATTTTTCTCGTGCTATTTCTCACATCGTATCAAAGTCATGCCCATCAATTCTTGTTTCACTAAGTTGGGCCCCATCTTATATTATCCATGCTCCAGATGTCCAGTCTTGTGCGTGAGAGGCGTGTTAGAGTCCTACATCAGTTGGCCGGGAAGCAATTAGTCTCCTTATATGGTCTTGGACAATCCTCACTTCATGAGCTAATTTTTGGGGTTGAGTTAGGCCCAAGGTCTATTTAACATGGTATCTGAGCATGACCCATCTTCACAAGTCCAGGTGATCACTTACACATTTCTGAGGTGTTACCAGTTTCACCTATTGGAGATTTAGTTATTGTCTCTTCTTCATCTACCTCCACACCACAGCTCCACTACCTACAGCTCCAGCTCCACGAGCTCCACCGCCTACAGCTCTGGTTCCTTCATCTATAGTTTCAGTGCTATCACCTACAGGTCCAGTTCAACCTTTTACAGCTCCACCACTCATGACTTATCATTGCCGTCAACGTCCAACATCAGGTCCAGATGATTCACGTCCTACATCGGATCCTTCACCTAATGCGAAGTTGTCTCCTAGTTTACTGATCGCACTTCAGAAAGGTATTCGTTCCACTCTTAATCCCAATCCCCATTATATTAGTTTGAGTTATGATCGTTTATCACCGCTCCATTATGCCTTTGTGTTATCTTTTTTCTCTATTTCGATCTCGAAGCCCACAAGTGAAGCGTTATTTCATCGGATGGCGATAGGCTATGATCGAAGAGATGTTTGCTTTACATGCTAGTGGTACTTGGGAGCTTGTTTCTCTATATCTGGGTATATCTACTACTCCCTCTATTCCAATTTATGTGAACCTGTTTGATTGGGTACGGAGTTTAAGAAAAAATGAAGACTTTTGGAATTTGTGGTCCTAAACAATTCAAAAAGAGGCTCAGAGTATTTGTGTGGTTATAAAAGTTTTTCATTAAGGGTAGAATTGTAAGTTTAAGCAAAATTGATTCCAAATTTAGAAAAGGGATCATTCTTTTTGGAACGGACCAAAAAGGAAATAGGTTCACATAAACTGGAATGGAAGTAGTATTGGTTGTCGATGGGTATATGCAGTCAAAGTTGGTCCAGATGGTCAAATTGATCTCCTTAAGTGTGCCTCGTTGCCAAAGGTTGTACTCAGATATTTGGGTTTGATTATAGTAGTGGCTAAAATAGCATTTGTCCGCCTTATTCTATTCATGGTTGTTGTTCGCTATTGGCTCTCTACCAGTTGGACATTAAGAATGTTCTTCTCCATGGTGACCTTGAGGATAAAGCTTATACGGAGCAACCACCTGATTTTGTTGCTCCTGGGGTGTCTAGTGACCTTATATGTCGGTTGCGCCGGTCACTCTATGTTCTGAAATAGTCTCCTAAGGCTTGATTTGGTAAGTTCAGTACAGTTATTCAGGAGTTTGGTATGACTCATATTGAAGCTAACCACTCTGTATTGTACCGGCATTTTGCTCTAAATTTGTGTATTTATTTGGTAATTTATGTTGACGATATTATTATTACCGGCAACGATGAGGATGGGATCATTAGTGTGAAGTAAAATCTCTTTCAGCACTTCCAGATTAAGGATCTGAACAGATTGAAGTATTTTCTAGGTATTGAGGTCGCTCAATCCAGCTCATGTATTGTTATTTCAAAGAGGAAGTATGCCTTAGACATTCTTGAGAAGATAAGAATAACGGGTTGCAGACCCTTTGACACACCTATAGACACGAACGCTAAACTTCTACCAGGACAAGGGGAGCTTCTTAGCAATACTGCAAGATATAGGCAGTTGGTTGGTAAGTTGAATTACCTCAAGACTAGACCTGACATTCCCTTCTCTGTGAGTGTTGTAAATCAGTTTATGGACTCATCTTGTGATAGTCATTGGGTTCGAATTCTTGGTATACAAAATCAGCCCTAGGCAAAAGCTTGTTGTTCGGAGATTGTGGCCGCGAGCAGATAGTTGGATACACATATGTTGATTGGACAGGAATAGGCATTGGATATTGTGTTTTAGTAAGAGGTAATCTGGTGTACTGGAAGAGCAAGAAATAGAATATTGTTGCTCGGTCTAGCTCTATAACATCATGTGAGCTGGTTTGGATCAACCAATTGCTTAAAGAATTAAAATTTGGTGAAATTAGCCAGATGAAACTTGTGTGTGATAATCAATTTCCCCTTCATATTGCGTCAAATCTGGTGTTCCATAAGACGATTAAACACATTGAGATTGATTGTTCGTCAGAGAAAATATATTCTTAGGAGATATTACTGCAAAGTTCGTGAAGTCAAATAATCAGCTTGCAGATATTTTCACCAAGTTTCTCACTGGTCCTCGTATTAGTTACATTTGTAACAAGGTCGATACACATAATTTATATGCACCGGCTTGAGGGAGTGTTAGATAGTTTATGTATATAATAGGTCGAGTGTCCTACATTGGAATATGCATGTTTTGTACTATGTAGAGTATAGAAATAAATAGGGCTCCTTGTATAGTTGAGAAATATATCAATAATATTTTTCCCGTGCTATTTCTCACAGATGGCTTGTAAATGTTTTCCACAATAAGAATGAAACTAGAAAATATTTAACGCATACCTTGTTGAGAACAGCCATACATGGTTTGTTGGTAGTCTCCATTCCCTGCAAAAAGCAATTACATCGGGAGTTGAATAGAACTTTGGTTTTCCATTTCCCAACTCCGTGACTGCAGTCATGACCACTGTTCAAAGAAAGATCGAAAAAAGTATCAGCAAAGGTTTGCAGTCAATTACAAGCAAATAACCATAAACCACCTAGTTCAATAAACAGATAAATTTTGGATCATCAG
This sequence comes from Nicotiana otophora, assembly GCA_000715115.1. Lineage (NCBI taxonomy): Eukaryota > Viridiplantae > Streptophyta > Magnoliopsida > Solanales > Solanaceae > Nicotiana > Nicotiana otophora. The sequence goes on from AWOL01S0066637.1 coordinate 8,694, forward strand.
ATAAAGTGGTCTCAGACTGTACATAAATTCACATTCTCATGTAACCTCCAAAAAAATATGAATGATTCTCCTTCTTAGCAAGCACCTGCAGATCCTTAAGTGTGAAAGTTCCACACAACTTATAGAGTTTCATCTCTTAAGACCAACAGTCAAGAGCCAATTTCACCCAAAAAATAGTCAAAGTACTCATTTAGAAGACTGAAAACAATTTGAAACCAAGACATATGACCTCTTCCAAGGATATAATTTCATGGAGATGTCAGGCTTCCTTTGAAACCTTACCGTAATCATCTTGTGGGCGTTGTCCATGGTCCCCCAATACTGCTGTGACCAACTCCATTGATATGCACATGCGATTGCGCTGCAACATTCAAGGTTAATTAATTCGAATTACAAAAAAAAAATGAGTCACAACAAGAGCTGCTTCACACGGTTTTGCAACTAGATTAACAAAATGTAGAGTGAAAAATAAAAGGCGATATCCCGTTAACAATGAAAGTGTGTGACCTGATTAATCACATTAAAGAGATGATTTCACCAATAAAAATGATTGCCACTGTTACAATTTAAAATAGGGAACAAAACTATTCCCACAGAGCTCTAGTGCAAGATCTACCCTAGGCAACTGTCATAGTGCAAGATCTACCCTAGGCAACTGCTCACACATAAAGGTCTACTAGCCCATAAACTTTTTAAGTGTCTCGTTTCAGACTCCTTTAATTTTTATTAACCAATACTTCCTAGCATTTCAAGTTCAGGAGCATTTTCAGTGATTTTACAGAGTAACAGTTAGGTGAACTCCCAGAGAAGGCAGTTTTTTTTAATTTTATTCATCTCATCTATCAGAGTAACTATGAAAGAGAAGGCAGTTTGTTCCAGGTCTAGACAGTTTAGGAATATGAATTTGTTCAGAAAATGTATTGAGTATCCACCTCCTAGTTGGTCTAAGGAATCCGTGAGTAGAAATAGCTCAGCATCTACAAGTACCTGTAATGCTTCCAAAACAATTAAGTTTAGCCACTATATACCAAAAAGTTTTGAAAAGAAACGGTCATTCCATAATGTATCGTCTTCAGCCTTTCTAGCCTCTCTCCTTTCTCTGGGTAAGGCAAAGTTTTATTGAAATGCAGTACTAAGGTAATACTGCAGAAAATTACAAAAAAAAATCTGGATTTGATTTACGTAACAGACTCTAGTAGTTAACAAGTCCATAAGATCAGACAAATTTACTACACTGCTTCCTTTCAACCAACAGTACAAGTTTTGGATACATCTGCACTTGACTAAGGAAATATGAATTTTCTTGTTTTCAAAGCACCTCCGATTCCTATCCAAGCAAACACTCCAAGCAATCCATAAAGGAATAGTTGTCCAGGTCATCTTTCTTCTCTTGTCAGCATTCAGATCTTCAGTAGCTCAATAAAATCTTGAAGTTCTGAGGCACTACCCGCCATACTCCAAATAAGTTTAGAAACAAGGACCAAATCAGCCATGTGAAGTTGCAACATAGGAAGGTATGCTCCATTAATTCAGCTGCCTCCTCACACAGAAAACATCTGCTATAGAGCATGAAACCCCTTTTTGTAAATGTTCATGAGTTAAACAAGTCCCATGTGAAACCAAACATCCAAAACAAGCTGCTTTGGTAGGAACCATAGTTTTCCGTATCATCTTCCAAGGCCATTGAGCATCATCGTTCTTCCCTCGTTCTTGCAATACATTGCAAAAGGATTTAATGGAATAAACCCCATCATTGCAGGCTGTCCAAAGTAAAGTATCTTCCCTTTTACTTTCCAACACAGCATACTGCATTTTCTGAAAAAATTCTGCAACTCTACCATTTCCCAATCACATAAACTCCTTCTAAAATGGAAGCAATCTTCCTTAAAGCAGTCAGCAATAGTAACATCAGGCACCAGAACCAGTCTATAAAGGTCTGAACACTGTTCACAGAGCTCCCCCTCTTCAAGCCAAAAGTCAGTCCATAACTTAATTCTTCCAATCCCCACTTCCAGTTTAATAAGAAATTTAAATTCTCCCCATAAACTTGCAATCTGTTTCCAAATGACAAAAACCATTGATACATTTTACAAGCTTAGGAGCCCTACATCCATTTCTATCATATTTAATATCAATTACATCCTTTCACACAGTCTCCTTGCCATCATTTAGCCTCCATGGCTAATTGCAAAGCTGACTTTTATTATGGAGTTTGAGATTTCTAACTCCGAGTCCTCCTCCGTCCTTATCCCTCCTCACGATACCTCATAATTAAATGCATTTTTTTAACTGTGTTACCTTCCTATAACAATTCATTTAGTACTGTGCTAATCCCCGGATATTTTTTTAAATAACCTAGAAATCCCCACGAACCAATGGCGCACAATTTGAAACTTGATAGTAATGAGTCCGCCCCTCTACTTCTCCTCTTAAATACTAGGTTTTTGTTTACAGCAGAACCCAGAACCTCTGACGTGCGCGTAACCCACACATCACAAGCCCTGCTCTTACCACTAAACCAGAGCCCAGGAGGCGATTAAATCCCAGACTTCTTGTGCTCATAGAAAGGAGAGATGGTTGGCATCTGGGTAGCTTTTGGGATTTACATGTTATCAAACTAATTCCAAGGCTTCATTTTCTTTGATTCTTTTTTCTCATACAAAACATTTTTTTTTCAATAATAAATCCACCTCGATTATCATTGCATACTCTAGTCATGCTCAAAGCTTTCCACCCAAGCTTTTACCATAAGAGAATCACTTCAATCTAACAACTTCCTATCATTTGCCCAAATCCTATGCCAGTTTGAACCATGGAGGTCGTGTCCTCCGTCAACTAAAAATTATCTTCTCCCTTTACCCACAACCTTGGTTGTCACTTTCTTCCTCTCGATCAAACAAACTCTCTCAACCCATTTCCTCTTTTTGTGTTAACCTTGCAGATCCCACTCTTGTTAAGGAGCAATAAATGATTATCAGGATTTATTTTACTAAGAGTTTCAGCTGTCTTGGGGCATAAAGATTCATCTACTCACAGACGATTGCAGGTTTAAATAATGGTGGAGGTGCGGAATTGGTGCCCATGATGGGAAAAAACCATACAGATTTCCATTTTAATCTTTGGCCGCAGATCTTTTTTAATCTAACTTGATGACTTTATAACATTTTGCTTAAGTAATGAATAACGGGGTTGGACAGTCCACCTGATCTAGGCAATGAATAATCGGAGATATACATATACACACACATTTAATTAGGAATCAATCAGTGCAACCAATTAATTCTGCATATCAAAAAAATAAAGGCCAGAAAGAAAAAAGATTGAACGTGAGAGGAGATCAGAAAAGACAACAAATTTAAAGGAAAAATCTACTACAATTAAAAACAAAAGGAAACAGCATAAATCACTTCAGTGATAGTCAAATAAAGAGGATTTTTCAAGTGAAAGAGGTAGAACCAAGCAAAGTTTTTGAGGATAAACCAAAAGGCTAAGACCTAAGATTGAGCAAATTTATCTCCTCCAGACAAACTACACCAAGTAAGCAACAAGCTCTTTTAGTTGTTTCTTGAGGCTCACTCGTGATCGGAAACGTTGAACTGAAAGGATCAGCAATATCTATAAACGGTGTACTATGAACTCTCTCCTACATATGGAACAAGCTTTAGTTCAATAACTCAAGAAACTCATTGAACTCTGCTTGCTTCTTGCTTGCTTGACTACCCCATGCCTCCCGAAACATCCGTCCAAGAACAAAGACACCAACAGCAGTGTAGCTACAAATGCAAATAATACAGCAACTTAAGCTCAGATTCAAAGAGTTTAACCATCATCATAAATACCAGGTAATGGATGATCCAACTATATAGAAGGCCACGGAGGTATAGAATGGATGATTTTGCTATAACTGGTGCTTGCAGACCTATATAATTCTCTATACAGAATGAGAAGCATCGGTACACAACATAAGACTGTCCAGAAAAGTAGCTGATGAGTTTATCAAGTTTATCACACTTTAAAAGAGAAGAAATTGTCATATAAAGTCCCTCCCAAGCTCCATTGCTTTTTAATAATAACACAGCCATGATTCAAAAAGTTGATTGAGGCAAGTACCCACTGAGCACACAATCAAAACAGTAGTTACACCAATAAACTTGGTATACAAAATATGATGGCATGTCAGCTACTTGCCAATGCAGCACCACTTTGCTGTCAGCTAAAAGAACGAAAGAATCAAATGAAACAAAAAAGAATTAACAAAGAAATGAATAATAATGATATCAGGAAATGCAAGGATGCTCGGCCACGTTGATGAGGTTCAAGGTTCTGCACAAACCCTACATACTCCTAAAGAAGGTGAAGATATTTAAAACAAAAAATATGCGGTAAACATAAGTAAGCATACATATTCCCGGAGCTATTCTTGGCATATGCTCCACCCGCATGCCCAGCATACATAAAAAGAGATCCAGAATGATTAAGTGAGACCTGAAAGAAGACATAAGCAGCACAGAAAACACCTATAAGAAACAAGTTCTAACAACTGAAGAAAGGAATACAAAAAGAGAGTATGACAAGATATCCCAGCTACAGCAAATGACCAAGGTAGTGAAAATGATGTCTGCATCTTTATAAACATCCAACTTGCTCGAGTGTTAATTTGATGGAGGACCGACAATTGTAAGGTAAACTAAACTTAAAATCTGCCTTGTTCAAGGAAAATGTACCTTCCCAATAAAAAAGAATAAACAGAAATTAAATTAGCATAACATCAAAAGCCAATCAAGCTTGAGTCCAACCTCCATTGTAGCCAAGCCTTTGGACACCATCTCTATCATCCTTGTCCTCTGAAAAACCATAAAGTCATGAATCGCCACTCTTAAGAACCACAGAAGAAAGAGAAGTTTGAGAGATCACTACCTTCTGATCAGACTTCTCATTCTCAAATTTTGGGTAGAAGGTAGCCCTTACTTGGGCTCTCGAGAATGTTGAGTTGTCTACAGTAAAACTTTCCAATAAATTACCCTTAAATAATTCACTTGAATTAGCATTCTTTTGCTCATTTGGTGTTTTTTCAGCTTCAATCGCCAGGGGTTCAGACACTGGAACACTAGACTGGGCACCACCTTCAGTAATACCCAAGGAATTTAGACGGTTGGTAATGGCTTCAGTAGCTGCAGCAGTCACAGGTTTACCATTTGAAGACGACTCTTTATTATGACCACCCCTTCTCTGCATGTCCAAAATTATAGTGATTATACTACATCCAAAGTTTAGATGCTCTTACAGACACATACTATGACCAAAAAAAGGTAGAACACGATTGACGGAATTGATACTCCACAAATATCTTACACCCTCCTAATTAACCAAACAACGAACACAACAGTGAACAAGAAGCTCACATATATAAGGTGATGATGATGATGATGCCATGAAGAGAAGTACAAATAAATGAAGGGTTTTCTAAATTGTGGTGACTATAGAAGCACAAAAAATAGACAAATTTCCAAAAAAGAATATAAAAGATGAGAAATAAAAACAGAAACACTGTGCAAGTGTGTTTAGCTTTTCCTAGTTCCAATCCAGTAGTAATATGACTTCCATCTTTTAAAAGAATTATTGGATTTCTACCCATTGATGGCAAATATTTACAGATAAGCAAACAACCAGTGCCGGAGCCACAACCTTCCAAGGAAGGTTCGTTGAAAAATCATACTGCGCAAATAGGGCAAAAAACATTTTTTCATATATATATTAGCTTTTGAATCCCCTTATAATGTCAAAGGTAGTTCAAAAATTGCTTGAGGTCAGCACCCAAGGGTATAGCCTAGTGGTCAATGAAGCGAGTGAGAACCATGAGGTCTCAAGATCAAATCCCAACGGAGGCAAAAGCACTGGGTAATTTCTTTCTATGTGTCCAAGCCTTGGTGGACAGCTATGTGCGTGCAAGCTGGCCCAGACACCACGGTTATAAAAAAAATAAAAAATAAAAACTGCTTGAGGTCACAAATTTAAATTTTTTGAATCCCCTTGTTGAAATTCATGGCTCCACCACGGGAAACAACAACAATTACCCCCCAATCCCAGACTAGTTGGGTCAGCTATACCAATCCTCAATATCTGTCCCTCTCCTTTTTTTAGTTTAACCAAACTGATCATAATGACAACATCCAAATTTATCAAAAAATTACCTCTTAAAACGCAATCTAATAATTAGAAATTGAAAAGCATACCAAGCAAATAAATGTAGAAATAATTAACGATGTAAATACAGCATACAAATACCTGATTGTTCGGCATGGCTGAAGAGAAGGGTGGTCGACTAGTTGGTTATGAAGAAAAACAATGAGCTATAAAGGGGCAGCCATATATGCATATTAAAACTGGTAAATATGTCTTGAGAATTTGATGAATGTAACAGTAGAAAAGGCGGAGAATACAACAGTAGAAAAGAGCCTACTGAGGACAGGACGTGAGAAAGAACACAATGGCACTTCTGCACCCTTTTTCCCAAGTTTTAGGGAAAGATGGTGCGGGGAATTCAATGATGACCGTAGGTTATGCTCACAAAAGTAAATTGTATAGTAGTTTTTGTTGTTCGGTAAATACTAAATAGTAACTCCGTATTTAATTACTTTTAATGAGTATATTTATGTATTTATTGTTATTGTTTATTGTTTATTTGATTAGTAATATGATAGGTTACAAAGTTATTTCTTATTTTTTCCGGATAAGAAGATAAGTCAGTTTATTATTTTTGTTTAGTATATTAACAATCCGTTTATTCACTTTTCTTTTGTTTGTGGTGCTTTAAATTACTAAATTATTGTTTTTATATACTGACTAAGAAAGAAAAACACAAAA
>AWOL01S0066641.1:0-12664 GCA_000715115.1 Nicotiana otophora
GGCATTTCTTTGTTGAGCCAGTTATATGCTTTTACCCACCTAATTGTTATATATCTTAGTTAATCCCTTTGACCCTGTAATGTTGTTTCTTTGGCAACCACATTACAAGCCTTACCCGTTTCTTTGAATTGACCATCTATTTGAACCTTTTACTCTCGTGAGCACTTTAATGTTTTACGAACTTTGTAAAAGTTAAAGTGTGGGGTGGTGGTTTGGCTTTTGATGGAACTATTGAAATGAGGAGAAAGGAAAAAAGAAAAGTATTTGTATTGTTGTTAAAAATATTCCTTGATAAAGGTAATTTTTGATGTATTTGTGCTTAAAGAAGTTGGGGGTTGATGTATATTGATATGAAGGTGGAGCTATGGTTTGACATAAGTGTGGGGTTTTGAACGGTTAACTATATGTATTAAAGTTCTTTCAGAGGTATAGCCACTCTTATATCCACATGTATGCTACCCATCCCACAGCCTACATTACAACCAAATTAAGTCCTACTTCATCCTTGACTGAATGAGCTCAATTAGTAGAGTAGCACACTACGAGTAAGCCTATGGTACGTATTTTGTGGCATACGAATGATGTTTCTGAGAGTGAGTGGATTATTTCTATCTTGAGTTCCTAATTGTTCTAAATTTTATTGTGTGTGGAACTACTCTCTATTGTTGTGTGAGGGCACTTGACTCACGAACGAAAGGCAATGTCGTTGACCTCTTTGTTAGATTCAGTGAGTGGGTTGTGAAAAATATGTGGTGCTTTTGAGTCAAATCTTTTAGCGAGGATATTACAGTATTGTGCTTAATCCATTTTAAATATTCTTGGTGTGATGAGTTAGGAGAGTTGTTTAAAAAGGTCATGTCTTTATAAAGTGTAGTTTGATTGCCCGAGGACGTGTAATGGTTAATGTGTGAGGTGTTGCTGGTAGGCTATAATTACGTGTTTTAGTCACGTATTGCACCCTAATTCACTGGACGTTTCTTATGTTGAGCTTTATTTAGTAGTGTTTTGCACTTATTGTATGTTTTATGGCTTGCAAGAGTGATTGCGAGTTATGTAAATGTTGTGGAACTAATTCGAGTTATTTGGAGCTTTGAAGTCTGAGTAAAACCACAAGGGAATAATTGGGCTCGTGTTCGGGCTTCGAGGATCACGTCTGGACATCAAAAATCAAGCAAAAAGCAACACTCTGAGGAATTTGCACTAGTGCGGCGCGTGGGACGCCCCATCAGTGTGTTTTGGTAGCTTGATGAAAATTACATGCTACCAGATAAGCCCTACTAATGCCACTCATGGCGTGTTGCCCCATATTTATAGAGTTATTTTCCTATTTCGCTTAGGAAAGGGTGATTTTGTTTGGGCTCGAACCTACTTGGTATAAATACATGGAAAAATATTATTTTCTGCACTTTAGACATACTTTAGACCTAATGACGCTAATAAGGAGTTGGAAGAACACAAGCACAAGGAATTCATCATTCCTTCCTCACTCAAGACCCGAATTTGGATCGAATTTATGTTTTCCTATACTTTAATTATATTTTTGATGAATTTCTCTATGTCTAGGGAGTAGTTTCCTCTAGGGTATGATGGATTTGGTGTATTGATAATTGTTTGTAGATTATAACTCTAGTTTTATGTACTTAATCATTTTGGATGATTTAATTGTTGCATCTATATTCACTAGTTCATGTAATCGAGAGAGGAATAACTTGTGATATCTTTGCATTATTTACTTAGTTGAGTTCATTGCTTCTTCTACGTAATCGAAAGAGGCTAGTTGAATCATTGATTAAACCTAGTTAGGAGAATTATCGAAAAAGGTTTACCTAAAGACCAATCCACTATTCATTCATGTATATCTTCACGTGCTTAAATTGGTTAATCTTGTGAGGTTAAGACTTAATCAAGAGAGGAGTTTTTGCAGAATGTTTGAACTAATTACTGAGTGAATTCATGTTACACCCCATGTTTTTGTACGTAAAATTATGTTGCAAGTCAATTGATGTAAGCTAAGATATGAGATCATTTTTGAAATTAAATTAAATTAGTCATGTTAACTTGGAGGTTATAAATACTTAAGATCATGAATACCAAGCACAAAGAGGGTTGGAAGGCTTAGAAGCTAAACGAATTGAAGAAAATAAGTTTTGTCAAAAGTCGACAAGTTGGGAATATTCTAACATGTACTTTTGGGGTAAGACTAAGGCGATTAACATGTTAAGGATGTTATGGTATGAGTTATTTTATTCGTATCATAGTCGTGTTTTATGTTTTGAAGTCAAGCTAGTTATGGAACAAAAGATAATGAAAGTCATCACAAGTTACGTTTATAAGTTTTTCAAAAATTTGAGACAAATGTCACTGCGATTTTTTACCAATATACTTAGCACTATGGGGTGATCCACCCGTCAAATTGAATATCTATGAGTCTGTTTTCTAACACATTAAACCTTCTGTCAATACGACATTAGAGTAAAGAGATAGTGTGTAATGACCCGACTTGTCATTTTAAGAATATACGCCCCGTTGAGTGACTTAAGGTCTAGAGTAGCTTCGCAATATGTATTACGACCTGCGGGTGTGGTTGAGTTTGATTTTCGGAAGATTCAGAATTTAATTAAAAGAACAATTCTTATTTAGAAGCTTAAATGGAAAGAGTTGACCAGAGATTTGAATAGAATTCGATGATGGCAATAGCTTCGTATGATGATCTCAGACTTAGGCGTATGTTCGGATCTGGATTTGGAAGTTCGTAGGACAATTCGACACATTTTGGCGGAAGTTGGAAAATAGAAGATTTTTAAAAAGTACGATTGAAGGTTTAATTTTTGATAACGAGGATGGATTTCGATTTCCGAAAATTGGAATAGCTCTATTACGTCATTTATGACTTGTGTGCAAAATTTGAAGTCATTCCGAATAGATTTGTTACATTTCGGCGCACAATATAGAAGTTGAAGATTTGAAAACTCATAATTTGATTCGATGCGCGATTCCTAATTTCGGCGTTGTTTGACATGGTTCGTATTGTATTTTGGGTCTTGTTGGTATATTTGGTTAAAATCCCGATGGCCTCAGGTGGATTCCGGAAGGTTAACAGAGCAAATTGCACTTGAAGGAAGCTGCTGGAAAATGGCAGCAGCTGTTGGAATCGCACCTGCGGAATTTTGGGCGCAGGTGCGACCACCGTAGAAGCGAGATGCTTTTCACAAAATCGAATGAAGGGGGGAAGCTGAGAATGCCACAAAAGCGGAAACTAGCGCGCAGAAGTGCAAAGGCAACCGCAGAAGCGGCCATGCGCGCTAAAGCGGACACTGCCTCGCACCTGCGATTCTCCCATAAGCATAAATGCTTCCGTAGATGCGAGGGTCGACTGGGTAGCACACTTTCGTAGAAGCATAATATTTCACGCAAAAGGGAGCACGTAGAAGCGTGGAAGCACTCCGCAGGTGCGAAACTGTGCAGAAACATTTAAGGACCAAAAAGTGTAATTTCGCCATTTTTGATTGGGATTTTGGAGCTCGGAGTTTGGGAGATTTTGGAGGCGTTTTTCATGACTTTGACTTGGGTAAGTGTCCTATATCCCAAAGTGTTTATATTTCATGAATCTATGGCTATATTAATCGTCTAATTCGGATTTAAATAGTGGAAATCAACAAATATGAAAATCTCCCAAGACTGGTAATACTGAGTCACAAACATTAACTGAATACATAGAATGATCTCAAGGATCGAATACGCAATACTATTTGATTAAATATTAACAGTAAAATAAAATGAAAAGACTCCAAGGAACTGCGACAACCAAGAAGCTCTACCTTGAATCCTTGCGATTCCACTCTAACTCTGGTCAAGTCCGATATCTCCAATATCTGGCTCTGCACAAAAATGGAGGAATTGTAGTATGGGTACACCACAGTCGGTATCCAGTAAGTATCAAGACTAACCCCAGTGGAGTAGAGACGAGGTACAGTCAAGACACTCACTAGTCTAATAACCTGTGCAATAAAGTATACAAAATAATAGGAAAACAATTAACAATAAGGGCAACACAAATCAACCAGTGATATGCCTGGCATGGCAACAAGAACACTACTAATATTGCTCAACAACTAATAAATACAAGTACACCCAATTAAATCAAGTTCTTCAAATAAATATCTTTCACATATAATTCTTCCAAATAACTCACTTTCAAATATAATTTCCTCAAATAAATATCTTTCAAATATAATTCTTTTAATAAATCTTTTTCAAATATACTTTCCTCAAATAAATATCATTCAAATACAATTCCTTCAATGACTACTTTTTGAATAAAAATCCTTCCAAATAAATATTTTGAATATAATACTTTCAATTAAAAGTCACTATGTGACACCTCATTTCATAATCATAAAAATACGGGTCTCAGCCTTTTTTATATTTTCACGGTACTTCGTGCCCATAATTAAATTAGCATATTCCCTGGCACCTCGTGCCCATTTTTCATATCACGTCTGCACGGACAGTTCACGTGCCAATAACAAAACCATCATATGTTCCCCAACACTTCGTGTCCACATTTCATATTTCAACTGCACGGACAATTCACGTGCCAATATCATCATTATTTACTCACCACACATCGTACCCACATTTCTTTTCATAATCTGCCTGGCAATAGTCAGAGGTTCCCAATTTCAACATAAATCAGACTATTATTAATTTACCAAGAATAAGACAAATTGCACAAGGTATAAAAATAAACACAAGGAAAATCACAACATCACATAAAATCACTAACGCAACCACTCCACATCATCACATATCATCACTGACAATAACCACCCTTATCTCTCCTATAGCCACCCTTATCACTCCTATAATAGCCTCCCTTATACCTCCACCCTGGCAATATCAATAGCCACTCTGATCGCTCCTATAACCACCCTTATCTCTCCTATAGCCACCCTTATCGCTCCGCCCAGACAATATTGCAACACACATAACAATAGTAAAATGCCACCCTTATACCCACATAATATCAACAGTGAAATGCCACCCTTATACCCACATAATATCAATAGTGAAATGCCACCCTTATGTCCGCAAAATAATAACACAAATAACACAACAATTTACACGGAATATTATCACGACCACATAACAAAATCAATTCATATGATGATTTGCCCAATGACCACAACCAATTCCAAAGGTATAACAAAATCAATTAGTTTCAGAACAAATAGCCCAATACTCCACACAATGTGTATAAGATCTCAAAAATAGTCAACAGAGATAGAAATTAATCAGCATAGGGCAACGCTTTCATTAATCCAAATTTTTGCTAATTATATTAACACTTCTTCTTACTTGTTTAATTAATTATTTCCATAGGGAAAATTCATAATGCAATTAAATTCCAAGAATATCAAACCATCAAACTCATGGAATTCACATAAATATACATGTAACATTCACATCAAATCATCATATAAAAACAAATTCAATAATGCGAACTGAGGCATGGCAAACAGATGATTTAATAAATGCCAACAAATATCCAATTTACTACACAATATGCCTAATACTTTAACCCAATATATTTAGTACATATAGGCCCGAGTACGTACTCGTCACCTCGCGTACACTGCTTTTCACATTTCACAAACAACACTTAGACTCAATGCCTAAGGGGTAATTCCCCCACTGGAGGTTAACCAAATTTTGGTGATGGGCCAGTCTGGAGGACTTGAGGCCAGGTTCAAGCTGCAGCTTGGGCTCCATAGGTTCGGTTGAGTGAATATGTGCTTTTGTACTCGTATATCCAGTAGCGTCCCTAGGAGTTAGATTGATGGCTTAGTGAGTGGTTGGATAGCTATATGATGAGTATTATATGACTGAGGTCCGTGTTTAGACGTTTTAGATGTAACTAGAAGAGTTTGCTTGGGATGTGAAAGGACTATGGATGCTTGATTACTATGTTTATATGTTGTACAATCTTGAGTTTTAAGTGATTTGAGGTATCTTTCATGTTGTTGATGTTTGGAATGAAGTAGATTCGTATGTCCTGTTGAAGTGGTCGTGACCATGATAGGGTGGTATAGGGATGTCAGTTTGAGGCTAAGCTAGTGGATCATCTCTTGCGAGATGTTCTGAGGTTGTTGCTAGCTAGTATGGGCTTTTTGAATTGTGCAATGCATTGTGGAGTTGGTAGAAACTTTTTAAAACATGGAAATTATGCCGTCCATTATGCGACAGCATATCAGTTTCGCTGATCGCAGAACCATCGCAAATCAGACCAGGAGAAACTTAATTTTGACGGTCTTTTCGCGGCCAACGTGCGATCGCATAACAGTTTTTGCGGACCCCATTTCAGTCCTATAACCAACATGAGAAATTTTGGAAGGAGATTCTGCGGTGCAGTGTGCAATTGCAGGATTGATCCACAGACCGGAGAATCGTCGTAGACTTGAATAGGCCAACCCAAATTATTGGAGACCATTTCATAGTCCAGTTCGCGTGCCGCACATCCCTTATGCGACACATTCTGCGATCGCGGATTCGATTCGTTGGGGCTTTTTTGAGAATTTCTTAACCCGACTATATTTTGATATAAGCCTTAAGAGGGTCATTTTGAGTGAGAATCATCTCATTTTTAGAAGGGAAAAACACTCTAGAGAGGGGGGGGGGGAGGAAGCTCGAACCATGTTACTCTTTAGTTCTTGCTCTATATTGAAGATTTAAGGAAGCTACTCTCTAGGTCTTCAACCAACCAGGCAAGTTCTCGCCCTTGAGATTTCATGCAATGTTTGTAATTGGTATACGTATGGATTTTATCATTTTGGGGCTTATGGGGTGGTGATCAGAAGCCACAAGCCCTTTATTTCAAAATATGTGGTGTATGAGATGAATGTGAGGTATGGTTCGTGATTTGGGTGTGTGTCCTTGGGCATGAATGTATCGATGGAGGTGATAAGGAGGTTGTTGAACTGTCATAGGTAAATTGTTGTTTTAAATTGGTTGTGAGCCGAAGGAATTGCACAATTTTAGACGGATGCAATTAATATTTAAGAAAACCTTTGTGGAACAGAAATAAACCCGCTACACAATACAATCTATTCCAAAACCGGGGAGTCATCGAGTACATGAGCGTCTATACCAGGAACAGTCTAATACAATGTCTAAGAAATAAGAACTGAAATGCAATAAAGATTATAAAGGAGAGCCAAGGCCAGCGAATGCCATGCAGCTACCTCGATAGCCTCCGGGATCAGCTCCTCAAATATCAACGCCCGCTATGACCGGGAACACCTGGATCTGCACACGAAGTGCAGGGTGCAGCATGAGTACAACCAACTCAGTAAGTAACAATAATAAATAAGGAACTTAAAGATAGTGACAAGCTATACAATTATAGTTCATTTTCAGTAATCTCAGCACGAAAGTAGACATGCTTTCAAATTCGGCAATTTAAGTCAAATCAGTTTATACATTACCATGTTCAAGTAAATTCGGATACAATATCTTCCAGGAGTTTCAAAACAGTGAGATATAGCAGCTAAGTGCAGCAACAAATGAAAGCAAGTACAGCCTCTCAAGGCAACAGTCACTCAACCTGTCTCAATAGCTCCATCACTCGGCTCTCAACACCCACACTCAATATGTACCTGCGCTCACTGGGGGGTGTACAAACTCTGGAGGGGCTACTTCAGCCCAAGCGCTATGTCGTTGTGGCATACAGTCTGATCCCATATAAATAGCCATGAGGCTCATTGCGGCATGCAACCCGATGCAACCCGATCCATATATATATATATATATACAGCCCTAAGGCTCGTTGCGGCATGCAACTCGATATATATATATACATATAGCTCACAGCTCGGCACTCAGGCCCTAACAGTCACCAACCTCTCTAGTCTCTCGAGCTTTTGGAAATCATACAAATCAGCCCAGACAAAGATAATATAATGTATCAGCAAGAGCTAAGAGGTGACTGAGATATGATACACAAGTAAACCGTGACTACGTAAAAAATAGCAATTAGCAATTAATTCAACGAGTACACGACCTCTACGGGTCCCAACAATGTAATCACATAGCCTAAGCATGGCTCCTAACATGATTTATAGTCAAATTTCTATTACACATGGAGAGCATATAGATAATAAAAAGTTATTCAACTTTATAGTTCCACGAAATGGACCAAGTCACAATTCCTATAGTGCACGCCCACAAGCCCGTCACCTAGTATGTGTGTCACCACCAAACAATCATATAACAACAAAATCCGGGTTTTCATACCCTCAGGACCAATTTTTAAACTATTACTTACCTTAATTTGAGCCAAAACTCTACTCCAAAATTCCCTTGCCTCACGAATCGGCCTCCAGACGTCCCGAATCTATCCACAAGCAATATAATACAATCAATACGGTTAAAGGAATTAATTTCATAAGAAAAATACGAATTATAAGCAAAATTTCGAAATTGGTCAAAACCCAGCCCCAAGGCCTGCATCTCGAAATCCGACAAAAGTCACAAAACCTGAAAGCCCATTCACTCAAGAGTCTAACCATACCAAATTTATCAAAATCCGACATCAAATGGCCATTCAATTCCCTACAATTAACTCTCCAAATCCCTAACCTCAAACCCCAAAATTTCACCTCAAAAACTCAACAATTAGGTGTAAATTCAGTAGGGAAATGTAATCATTGAACAAAATTGGACACAAGGATCTTACCTCAAGAATTCCACTTGAAAAGCCCTTTCAAAATCTCCAAACGCCGAGCACAATTGGTTGAAGTGCAGCCAAAATCGCGAAACTCTCGTTTTTAAACATTCTGCCTCATGCCCCTTTCGCGCATGTAGCCATTTTTACGCATCCGCGGTCTCGCTTCTGCGGTGAAAGCTCCGCATCTTTCGGAGTCACTTAGCCCAGCTGCCTCCGCTTCTGCGAGCCTTGGACCACATATGCGCCTTCACAAGTGCGAATAATTCCATCGCACCTGCGCGAATGCCAGGATCTGCGATCGTCCGCCCGCTTCGGCGAAAGCGTTTCTGCGCCCACATGTCCGCATTTGCGGCCTCCAACCAAATCCTTCTTGGCCGCTTCTACGGTCCCTTTTCTCGCTTCTTCGAGCTTGCATATACGGTTCCCAATCTGTAGGTGCGATTACACCAACAGTTGCAAACCTTCATCTATTCTTCAACTTCAAACCTTGGTCCGTTAACCACCCAAAATCAACCTGAGGCCCCTGGGACCTCAACGAAAACATACCAACAAGTATTATATCCCAATATGAACTTAGTTGAACCCTCAAATCACCTCAAATAACATCAAAAACATGAATTACACACGGATTCAAGCCTAATGAACTTTGAAATTTCCAAATTTTACAAACGACGTCGAAACCTATCAAATCACGTCCCATTAATCTCAAATTTTGTACACAAGTCATAAATAGCACCACGAACCTACTCCAACTTCCATAAATCCAATCCGACCCCGATATCAAAAAGTTCACTACCGGTCAAACTTTCCAAAATTCCAACTTTCGCCATTTCAAGCCTAATTCTACTCTTGACCTCCAAATCATAATCCGGACATGCTCCTAAGCCCAGAATCACCCAACGGAGCTAACAGAACTATCAAATTTCCGATCCGAGGTCGTTTATAGATAAATCGATATCTGGTCGACTTTTCTAACTTAAGCTTTCAATTAAGAGACTAAGTGTCTCACTTTACCCTGAATTCTTCCGGACTCGAACCAACTAACCACTTTACCCTGAATTCTTTCGGACTCACTGACGACACCACTATCATTTCTGGATACAGAATTACGTCGCTTCCATCCCTCTCTCTGATATCTGGACTATTCATAACATTCTGTACTTGAGTTTCTCATACTTAATTTGTCTTCCTCTTACTTACCTTTAAATCTCGCAGCATACCTCCCATCTCTTTCATAACCTCCCTTCCACATAGGTGGAATTCATATCCACAACTTGAAGCTCTACTATGTGCATACACAATCCAGTGGGAGCTTCATATTGACTTATTATGAGGTAGGTACTCTTCTAACTGTCTTTATCGTATAGCCATTATAGAATCGTATAGCCATTATAGAACATGGTCATTGTACTATATCTCTTGTACCTCTAATATTAAGAGTGATTTTGCAATGTTCTGAATCACGATTTCTATAATTATCTAGATCTAATAATCAGACTCCTGATTTACTTAGCTGATGTAACTAGTTAGTTTCCTTTTCTATCTCAGTCTTTAAATAGGCTTAAGCTATCTTCCGATCTACGACTTAGGGTATTAGTTATTACTTTAGCCTTTCGTGGATGCTATGGAACATCCATGATATAATCTTCTAACAATTCAAGCCTTTGTCTGTAACGTGAACTCAATACTTTCTTTTATCTTATACCAGAGGGTCCTATAGCTTTTTGAATGTCAATATATATGTTGCATGGATAATACTCCAAAATTGTAAGTGCGTTCAAAAAGTAACTAACTCTGGGTAGTAGATCGAATAATTCCTTTCGTGCCATCTCAGCTGTCTTCAAACATAAGAAATAACTTTTCTTGTACGTTCTACCACTTGCTGCATAAATACTTGGCTTATCTTAGTTCCCACACATATTGGAATTTCATGCAACTCATATGATCTCGAAAATTATTTTTGATTTTTTTTACTTCTCGTTCATTAGCCACGATAGATTCCCCTTACTTATGGAGTGCATACATGGATGTAGTGAGACTGTTGTTACAAGATCATTTCTTCTTTAGGTCACTATGCTTATGTTAAAGCCTTCTTCCTTATTTCCTCAGCTAGTCTTTTGTTGTAGTACTTTGGGAAGACTCTCTGACTCTTGTAAAGCTGTGAGCTTATTACATTATATGCCCGATGGAACTTTTTAATGTTCTTACTGACCTATAAATATCTTTAGTTACATACCTCCAGACCCTTTTTCTCACAGGGTTACTTCTTAATTCAAATTTTTTATTATCTTTCTCGTGGCACTCTATTTTATTTCCGTAACACCTAAACGATAACTATAACTACATGAACTCCTATCTGAATATTTCTCAAGGATTACGATGTCGTATCTGCGAGAATGAATTCCCTACGTTGGGGTTCACTAGGTTTATCTTGTATTATCAACTAATTTATCTGTATCCTCTTGTCTAGCCATAACTAGGCTCTCTTCCTTAATCAACTACTAACTACTGGTTGGTCCATTCTCACATATATATATATATCCCGTGCAATCTCTCTTAAGTTATGTCCTTTGTCTTAACTTACCACTCGCATTAACTCGATATGTATCAAGTGTTCATTCACAATTATTTATCAATAACATCCTGGGAAGTAACCCTTACGGCATCTCCTTCCATCGTGCTTGCATACTGTTCTGGAGTCATAACATATCTATAGGATCTAAATAAATGCATTCTCATCCCTTTCGCTTTTTTACATTCTTCCTTTACTATTCCATAGTTACCTCTTCATTTTTGGAATATTTTCATATCTTCACTGACTTTTACTCGCCTTACGGTAACCCTTATGTCCAACGATAACTGAATTCCTTACGCACGAGGGTGACACCTAGTGTAACTTGCACACTTAATCCCTTAAGCTTAACTATGCTCGCGGTGCTTGCTTTAGAGAAGCATATTCTTGAATGACCTTTAAAGCTTATTCTTATGTTATCCATTCTATTTTTGCTGTAAAAACGGTCTCTGAATTTCTTACGATGTTGACTATTATCGAATCCTTTGGTCCCTAATTCATGATCGATTATTCTTACTAGCCCTAATAATTTCTATTGCTGAGGGGTCTAACTTAGAAAACATCAACAAACATTCTTTCACTTTTATCTCCCCTTGCTCCATCTCACTAGCTTTTCGGGTCGCCTAATATTCTCTTTTTACTAGGGGCAAGAGTCATACTAGAGTAAATATCTATCCCTTCTAAGATTCCACATGTCTTCTGATATTTTCAAATGTTCTAGTATTCATATCTGACTGTACTATGCTAGAGTGAACCATCTGGTATGCACGATCTAATAGGGCCTCAAGCAAGGCCACATCGTCAGGAATTCTCTCTCTACTAATGCCCTTACCTGCTACTGTATTAGCCCTCCAGCTAGCTGTAATTGTTCTAATTGAAAGCATCTCTATATAATTAACAACCGTAAGTATTGGCTAGAACTCTTATGACTCAGCTCTATAACACGATTTGGNGCACGATTTGGATCTAGATGAAGGGTAACAAACTCCTAAATGCATTGTAGCTTTCTGTTTATATAATGTGGTGCACAACACATCTATAAAACAAGGCTCTACTACACACGACTTGTAGACTCCCTAGGATAGAACTGCTCTGGTACCATGTTTGTCACACTCCAAACCTGGAGAGGCGTGGCCACACCCGGTACCTGTTTTGACCCGAGCGTACCACTTTGTACCTATGAAATTTGGAGCGGTACCCCTCAACTTAGGCCGATGAGACCATATTCGTAATCATCTAAAAATATCGTCTCTCTCATCTGAGGGATAAACATACCAAAAGTTCATATATATATATATGTATATATATATATATATATATATATATATATATGTATGTATGTATATGTGTGTGTGCAAGCTGATGAG